>NDGN011548628.1:0-11554 GCA_002564285.1 Tympanoctomys barrerae | reverse complement strand
TGTGTGTGTGTGTGTGTGTGTGTGTATACATTACCCACCACATATCCATACACATACTGTAAGACAGAACAAAAGTCACAGAAACTATTTTCTCCCATGAGAGTTTTGCCAGTTTTTAGATTTATGCAAAGCATAGAACTTCTTCTGGTTTTGAGTGCCAGTGGTGGGAGGGGTAGAGAATGTAATACAATTACATAATTTCTAGACACTTACAAATTGTAATTTTAAAACTACATATTCATTTAAAATTATCTTATGTTTCATTTCAGTACAAGATAACTGATGAAACAATCACTTAGGGTATATAATATTTTTAAGTTTTAAAAATTATAAATGGCATTGCAGAGGTACTTAAATTTTTGAATAGAAAGAGCAAGATAAGAACTAAAATTCTAGACTCCTATATTAATTTCCAGTTTGAAAAGCTATTTTCAGATATATCAAAAGATGTTTATGTCCCACTTTACTATTATCAATTCTTTTGTGATTGTTTATAAACAAAATACTTCAAATTCATTCAGTAAATGTAAATCCCAATTTGTCAATTATTTTTTAAGCTTAAGACAAAATTAGAATAGAGTGTGAAAGTGTACTTTAATTTAACCCCCCAAATGGAAGAAGCTTTTAAAGAACTGAAACTGTTAGATGTCAAGTTCAGCGCCCTATGAAGCACTGACATCTTGATTTAAGACTTGCTTTAATATAGATGGAATCATGAACAGGTTATGAGGGCTGCCAGGTACTAGTTTCACTGGATAACTCAGTTTCATTTAGATATCTGTACCCTCAGAGCATGATCAAATAGATTTAAATAACAATGTAAAACAAATTGAACTTACTTCAACAGTGCACTACAGAGCAAATAAACCAGCGCATATGTTGGGGAACTCTATACTATTCCAGATGTTAAATTCTTGATCTCAGAAAGGGCAAATGAGTCAGGGGTAGGCAAGGGTCAAGACAATCAAAATGGTAGAGGGTTATTTGGGCCACTCAGGACCTAGGGTTATTGGCTCATACCAGCAAAGAGGATGATTTTCACTTTTCTAATGTGTTACTGATAAATGTTAGCTTTGTTCTCATCAAAACACATCAAATGTATTATAACTTTTAGACTATATTATTTAACTTGATACCGGAATGTATCTTATTTTCCTCTTTTTGTAACCCCTAAAAGCTAGAGCAGTACCTGATAAAATAGGTCTTCAGTAACCTACTCACTTGAACTAAGTGGATTTGACAATTTTCCATCGTATTATTTTAATTTATGGTAAATTTAGCTCCTTTAAAACTATCAAGGATGCTAAATAGTTCTCATGTAATTTTAACAGGTATTGGGGTTGGAATACATTGAGTCCTTAAGAGAACAAAGCATTTTATTACCAACAAGGTTCAAATAAAGAACAATGAGGTCTAAAAGCCTTACTCATCCTAAAAATTGTCTCTCTAAGGATAACATCATTGTTTTCCATAGGATAGAATGAGAAAGTAAACATTGCAAAAATATATGATACTGAAATTTTATGTTAAATCAGAAGGGTTCACACTAGAATCTAGAGTATCTCCCGGTAGCCCCAAGTGTGTGTGTGTGTGTGTGTGTGTGTATATGTGTGTGTGTGTGTGTGTATATATATACATACATATATATATATGTATGTATAATATATATTTTTTTTTCTGGAACCGGGGATTGAACTCAGTCCTTGCACTTGCCAGGGAAGCGCTTATTCCCCTGAGCCATCTCCCCAGCCCCTAGCCCCAAGTATTTTATGGTATACATCAGAGCAGTTAAAATGTTTGCTTTTCTATTTTACTGGTTAAAATATAATTACACATACACTCTGATTCAAGGTTTGCATTTACAATAAACAGCCACCCGAAATTATCTGTAGCAATTTAATAATAATAATAATAATTGTATTACATATGAGAACATTGATTGCTAATATGGGAATTCAAAATCATTATTTAGAAAACATAGCATTGCGTGATACACTGCTCTATTTGAAAAGTGCCTGCTGTCTTCTGATCAATCAAAAGTATTTCAACTTAGAATAGATGTAATACAAAATCTAAAAACACTATTGATGCAACTTGTACAGTGAAAGACACATTCATAAAATTTGAGTTACAGATTCAAGATCATGTCCATCCTAGATCAACATTCGTTAGGCGGCATGTAGGAAAGTACCAAGAGTACTGGAGGGGTAAGAGACAAGGCAACGATACAGACAACAGTGAGGAAGAGGGAGAAATTGTCTTATAATAACTCAGTGTGAAGGATAATTGCTCATCTACATAATGTTAGAGTTCCTACAGATGCTATACTAGGCATGATAAAAAGTAAGATTAAGTGATAGCTAAAATAGATGGGAGAATATTTTCCAGAGCTCCCTCTCAGTATTATGGTCTTTTCATTAACGTAAAGAAAAAGTGGAGGTATATAAAGAAATCCAATGAAACAAACAAAAATGAATGAGAAAATAGAGAAACTGATTTGAAAGTATGATGAGCTGAGTGGGTCCAAGTCACAGAGTAACACACTGAACATCAGGTCTGGTGCAGCCGTTAGACCTATCAGCCACCCAGTACAACAAGTAAAGCACTTCCTATTGTCGCATGTCTATTGGATAAAAACAAATCAGTTGCTTAGATATTAAAGGCTGTGGTGATACACAAATCTGAGTGAATATTTCCCCATGGATCCTCATTAATGGAACACTGAGAATGATTTTGTTAGCTATATTCTTGGAACACCAATCTTTATGAATATTTCTTTTTAAATTCTTAAATGCAGATTATTGATAGAATACCAACTCATTGTTTCATAAAAGCCTAAGCATGGAGCCTGATGAAGTCGTGCTTCAGCCAGAGATAAAACTGCAAAACCTTTAGGTGTGTTTGGGGGCCTGGAGTAATCAGATATGAATATTCTATTTTGTAATTGCATGTCTGATTAAGAATGGAAAATCAGAAAATTCAGATTTTATATAATTTCACGAGAACATGGGAAGTAACGATTATATATGGCTAAGTAGATTGATTCAATAAATGATTCCATATTATCAATCAATAATTTGATAGACTTTTCCAATTATGGATTTAGTTGCTTACTTTGTGCTTATGAGGCTTGAATTCAGGGATGCAAACAAGCTAGGCAAATCTTCCCCCCTGAGCTAATTCCCAGATTAATAATTCAATACATATTAATTGAGCTTATAGTCCATACCAGACATGATTGCCTGGAAATGAATAATACTGGACTTAGATTTTAAAAATTCAGGGTAAGTTACATTAAGTGGTACTATCTGTGTTTAGTAGAGCTGCAAGACCCCATATATAATAAAGACAAATATATTACGGGCTTCAAGGGACGTGGGTAACCTATCTGTCCGATCCGTCAATAAATCTTCAGATGGCACATTTCAGAATAACTACAATAAGTAAAAATGGCTCTAAAATTCTAAACAGAAATGTTCAATCACCAGCAATTTGTCCAAAAAAAATCTAGCTTTTTAGTGTAACACAGTATATAGAAAAGGAAAGAAAGGGAGAAAAACAATGAAATGAATGGCTAAGCCATAGCGCAATTAACGTTCACCCATTGTCCTACTTTAAATCTGATCCTTCCTTTGAAACAACAAAAAATAGACATTTTAAAAGCTCACTTGTTGTGTTCTTCATGTATATTCTAATTCTAATTGCAATGACACATATTTTCAACAATATTCAAAGAACATGTGTTCTTTCCTATTCTCACTAATATTAATCTTTTAAGTGAGCAAGAGAAAACAGGTAGTTAGGAAATGTGATATGAAAGAGAGGGTGATCTGTTACTCGTGACTTTTCTCTCTGCCATTAGGCTATGGATAAAGAAGAATACATTGTTTTTTAAAAGCACCCTACATAGAGTATAAGGGAAAAGATTCATGGGTTAAATCCTGACAAGAGACAGATTTAAACTGTTCCTTAGCCACATGCTATTGATTACGAGCAGCCCAGAATACGTGAATGAATCATTACAAGTAGATTGCTGTTACTGGGAAAACATTCAAAGCTAACACACATTTAATGTTCTAGCTCTTCCTACTGTTTGTCTATTAAGGGGGTGAAATGATTATCAATCCAAAGCCTTCCTAAGTGTTAGCTTCCAAAATAGATCTTGCTAGCTCTGCTTGAAATTTAAAACTGAGATAGACAAATTTTACATTTGTTTCATATACAACAGTTACCTTTTATTGAGTTGCATTTTGTGTAACTCCAACTACCCACAATGAATAGCAGTCTGAAAAACATTTGTCTTGACTCTTTTAGAGGGTGAGACCACATTCTCTTAACTGCTATTATTGTATATTGTTATGCTTATCCTATTTTATTAGTAGTAATTGCTGTTAACCTTTTACTATGCCTAATTCATAATATGCGCACATAAAGAAAAAATGAACTTTGGGTTTCATAAGATCTGAAGTTTTTACTTGTTATCCACTTGTTATGCATCCTCCAGAGAAAAGGGACAACTACTGTAATTTAATTTTTTCCTAACACTTTTAAGAACTGACCTATAAACTACAAAAACCTTCATTTTTAAAAATCATCATGTTTTAAAATCACCATGTTATAAGCAATTATCTTCATAGAATTACATAGAGAAATATTAACTTAGAGCTCTAAAGATTAACTTCCTATTGTGTTAATGTAAACAGATAAAATTTATCTGCCAAGTAAATAAACTTACAAAAATCTAGAGAAGAAAATCACATTTATAAATATGCCAACTTGAATTTCAAGGTCTACAGAAACATAAAAGCAAAAGGTAATAGAACAGAAATCACTACTACCACTGGTGGAGCACAGCTAACAGAATCAAATCTTCATCTAGATTTTATCAGATATATGTGAGGAAAAAATATAACTATATGCATAGAAAGAGTGAATCATCCAGCCTCAGTAAAATATAACATTGCAGATTGATAAAAGTGCAAACCCTCTTTCACAGAGTGAATTATATGACATCAATCACAGGAAGCTTTCTACAAGTACACTTCTGAGAACTCACTGTATGGCAAAACAATAGAAATCCTAAATACACGCGTAAACATAAGCAGTGCCTAAATTACGCACAACCCTAAATATATGCATAAACATAGGAAGCATAAATATGTTCGTGTAGAACGCACCTCACAATTTGGGTTCAGTATGATGCTCACTTTGATAACTATAACACTGAACTACAAATATGTGAAAGACATACAGCAAAATGTTTGCTTTAGTTTTCTCATTTTATGTGTTCTAACTCGATTGCCAGAGGACATCAATTTTCTTCACTGAAAAACTTTTTGTTTGTGAATTTTATTATCTCAAAACCACATCTCAAGTATCACGATTTTATAAAATATACCCTGGCATATGTTACATATGGGGAAGTTCTTATGAAAGACACTTCTAGAGAAACAAAAATTCTATCAAGGATCAATATCATATATTCAATAAATAACTCAACACCTAGTCTCTGGTGTTATACTCTTTAATTCTCACAGTTCTCTTACAATAGCTTTTTCTGGTCTTCCCTTCAAGGCCTGCCTATTTCTCTCACCCCCCCCATGCACAAATACATGTAGAAACAGATACATAGAAGAATGCTCTATGAATCCTTGCTAGAGTCCACACGCTTTCCACTACTGATCTCAATTTCCATTATGACTTCTATGTAAATTAATCCCAAATCTTTCTACTTATGATACTCCGATATGTCTTCTAACTGGCTCTGTTTTTCGTCCTAAATTAGCGTACCCAAACATCTATTTTTTTTAACCCATGTACCAGTAGGCAAGGCTTTCTAATTACAGAAAGGCAGCTCTTCTGAAGACAAAGTGGCTACTACCATGGGCGTGCAAGCCTGGAGGACTCATGCTCCACTGTCGAAAACATCGTCCAGGGCCAAGCTTATGAATGTGGAGTAAGTCATTATGTGTTCCAGTTCAACTCTCAGATACAACTTGACAACACTATACAAGTGTGCTTGAACTTCTGCTTGTTTTTATTACAGAGAGCGGCACTGTATTTCAGGGCATTTCATACATAGTGTTCGACAGGGTAGAAATTGAGAGTTATTTTGGGTACATACACACTAGTAAGCACTATCAAAACTTTGCTGAAAGTTCCTTAGTGAAATCAATTAAGTTCCTTATTTTTCTTATGAGTATATATGAGTAATCAAAGTTTGGACCAACTTGATTACAAATTCAACCAGTAAAACCTCTCCAGGATGATTAGATCTTGGGAATTTGGGCTCAACTTCATCTGTTATTGATACTCATTAACTTCCAAATGGTGGCTGATGTGTCATCTTATACATAACATATATTGATTAAAACACTGAAACTACCAAATTTTGACAAACAACAAATAAAAATATTTTACCTATACAAATACACATGCTTTTTGTGAAAGAGGAGCTTTAGCAAAAATCAGTAGAGAGTAGAGATGAAAATCATGAAATTATGCCTTTCTTAAAATGATTCCTGATCAGATAGAAAATTCACACATATTTTACATATTAAATTCTTATGCAAAAATGCTGAATGATCAGGAGAGTTTCAAATGTTAAATAAAATGTTAGATGAGATTGAGGTAGTGTCCAGATAAAAAAATATCTGAAATACTGATGATAAGGAACATAAACTCTAGAGAGAAAGGGTGGGAAACCCACCATGAAAGAGAGAAGAATGAGAATGACCCTCCACCACACTTTACAATTTGACTACACATATATTAAGGGGAAATCGTGGAGGAAGCGCTGCAATGAAGAGCAGCTTCAGGTGCTGCCAAGGAATTCCCGAAAGAGCACCTGCATCGCTGACGGATTTCTGTCCAGACACATCCTCAATGATAAACTTTATCTTTTAAGCTGAAAAACTACTAGTATAACAGAAGGAACACAGTAGCCACATGAAAATAGTTCCTGTCTTTTTTTTCTCTATCAGTCATTTTCTTTTTTCCTTTTTTAAAACCTGGAGATTGAACCCAGGATCTTGGTACTGAGCTACATTCCTAATTGTTTTTATTTTTTATTTGAGACAGGGTCTCATTAAGTCACTAATTTTCGCACAAATTGAGCTAGGACTTGCATTTTTCATGCTTCAGCTTCCCAGAGAGCAGGAAGTGACTATAGGCGTGTGGCTCTACACCCTCCTTCTATTAGCAAGTCATCCTAATGTGAAAGGGGGCTGTTATAAATGAAACAACTGGGCTAGGGAGATAATTTGGTGGTCTAAGTGCCTGCCTAGAAAGCATAAGGAGCTGGGTTCAAGCCCTGGTACCACATGCTGTGCTGGCTCTGGAAGCTTCAGAACACCATGCTGGCCACCAAAACTGGGCATGGTGGCACACTCCTGCAATCCTAGCTCTGGGGAGGCTCAGACAGGAGGATCACTACAAGTCTGACCTGCATATTGAGACCCTGTGCCAAATAGTTAGATAGATAGATAGATAGATAGATAGATTGATTGATTGATTGATTAACAAATAAAACTACTGAGGCATTAAGATTTTAGAAAATTCCATCTCAAAAAGATAAAAATTCCAAAGACAAAACTAGACAAACACAAAGAGAAATCTGAAACTTTCCTCATATCAGAATTTCCCTTAGAACTTTCCCTGAAATTACAGTAATCTTTTCCTAACCATAAATCCCCCTTGTGTGAAAATAAGTAGACATACATTTGTATACTTTTTTCATCGCTGCAAGAATTTGTGATAAAATATATGTGAATCATAAGTGACTTCAAGTGTAAAGTAAAAAATTGGCAGTTACAGTACAAGCCATTTATTCAATGGCATTTTGCAGGTGCCTACTCTGTTCCATATATTTGGCTAGGTCCTTGGGGCCTTAGGGGCAGAGTCTAACATCCTGACATTAGCCAGGAGTGGCTCAGAAAGAAACTAACTCATACAAATCTCTTTATTGGCTCTTAAGGGACAATTATGATACATTTTGTGGTATCCAATCCTAAGTAGTAACATTTAACCTTGTGAATTTTTAAGAATCAAGGAATTAGACAAAAGAAAAACATGCCTATATAAACATCAAAACTATTCAGCATTCAGAAAATCCATTAAATCCTTTCTCGGAGAATAGAGTATAGGGGAGGAATTTTGAAATATATATATATATATATGTATATATATATATATTCACTTATTCATAGTATAATAAGCCAATTACTGTAATGCTAAGTTCTTTAGGTCTAAGAAAAGAATACCTCCTTTATAATGTAAGTATTCACAAAGTTATGATGGAATCCTAGTACCAATAAAACCATTGTAACTTAAAAATGTCTTAAAAAAATCTTCTCATGCAAATACATTTAATACACCTGTAGTGGACTAATGGTAACTGTGAATGCCCAACCTTACCGAGTCAGTGTGATTCTGAGCACAGAAGAACAGAATGGGCTGGCTTTCCTGACACTGACACTCGGGTACTGTCATGATCAGAGAGGCTTACAACTTCACCCCCACTGGGGATGGCTGCTGTTCTCTTCCAGAGAGCTCTGGTCCTACACTTGAGCGTTGCTTCCTGGCTCCCGTGTGGGTTCTTCAGCTTTCTGACATAGATCTTCACCCTCTTACTGCAGACTTTCTAGATTCTACTACTGATCTTTGGGCCTCCCCAGTGTAGATCCTTGATACAGACTTACATTGTTGTGGGCTCTAGGCCACCAACTGGATCTACAGAAGACATTGTCCTGGACTTGTGAGAAACATTGCTATGGGAACCTGAGCCTCAGATGGATTCTTCGGGTCTGTAGTGCATAGACAGATCACTTGCACTCCATTGCATTTGAATTTTTGTGAGGATATTACAAAATAATCCCATAAATGATGTGGCCTGTATGAAATCTATTCCTTTGCAAAACCACTGACTACAATATCTAATCTACTGAACATTACAGCTTAGCAACACATACCAGTGCATTGCACCCGTGGTTTATTTTTATCAGTGTAGAACTAACTGTGGGCTTCGGGCCACACTGCCCAGTAGCTCCAAAGAAAATCGTACTACAGGTTAGTGGCCCAGAGAAAGATCGGAATTGAAAATCTGAGGTACAGTTTCTGCTGGATGTGCATCAATTTCATGTTATACTAATGTTGTAAATCAAATCATTGGAAATGAGGATTGTATTGGCATTAAAAGCCATCTTAATTACCTTTAGACTATCCTATAAATGCTAATCATCTTCTAATTACAGTTTAAAAGCATTTATTGAACTTAGAGTGAAAAAGGGATTTCTATCAATGTAGCTGATAAATTTTTGATAAGAAATAGTCATATTTTCAACAAATATACAGTGAAAACATCAAAGGGTAAACTATAGCAGCACCACCCAGTGACAGGGGCTACTAGAATTTATCCTAAGCCTCATCTGTGTAAGTTTGTCTTAGGAGAGTTAATGCCTGCAATGCCTTCCAGGTGATATAGTGAAGGACAATAAAAGGCTTATATTTGACCTCTTTTGCAATAAACTAATACAGATTTTAAAAAAATAAGAATCTGCCAACGTGACACTAAAAATAATGTCCATAAAAAGATAGATTCAGAAAGTGCACCTTAACTACTGACTCTTTTGAACAGATGGATGTGGAAATTTTCTCAACAGAGTTCTTGAACAGTTTTGGCAAGAGATGTTCAAAGGTAGAGATTTACGTTTCTCATAACAGAAAATTTACGTTATGATTTTAAATGCAATTTCTCTTTTCTGTACCACAACTGCATTTCCCACATTTTATCTAATTTAGACTAGCTTCGAATCCCTTTTTAATAGCATTTCCACAAGTCTTGCTTTGTGGCTAACGTGAAAATCAAGGGGAGCCAAAGGTGAGGGTGAATTTTGTGATGTGGGACAAGCTCATATGCAAGGGCACGCTCATGCGCATAGGCTGCTGACTTCAAATACTCCAAGTAAACAGAGAAGAACGCTGAACGGCAGTTCTGTGGATAGCACTAAACAGGCAACAGAGCCTTTGCTGTGCATCAGTTTCCGAATTTCCAACGGCTGCTGGTATACAATGAAGCTACAGTCTACACGAGGCCACCGCCAAGAAAAACTGTGTTTGTAGGCAGACACGTGAAAAATGAAGTTATCTGTACCATTTGTATTGATTGCCATTTTCCCTGTCTGAAAACAAATCTTCAAAGAATGGAGCTTTCTGCTAGTTAAATAACTAGGTATTATTTAACTATTAAACTAAAAAATACTCTGAAGTCTGAACCACAAGGTCAAGGACAATCCCGTAACTTAAGAGACTTAAAGGTTCTGTGGAAAACCCTTGATACTTTTTGATACCCAGTTGTCTACCAAATCATTGTGATTGCAATTTAGTTATGATGAATACCTCTAAACTATGACACATCCATGGTATTTAAAATTCAAATGATATGCTTCCAGTTCATTCAGAGTTCTTGTAACTAAAGTCTTGCCTGACAGCTGAATTCCTTCTTTCTTCGTGGTATAAATTGCAGTGTAACACTGTACAAAGCCCTGCAGAATCCAGTGAGATGGTGATGGTCAATGGAGAAAAGCAGAGAAGGCAAATGTGTCATTATGCCAAAGATTTTTAAGTATCCCTGGTGGATAAGTTTCAGGAAAATAATAAAAGAAAAAATTTGAATGCATAGTCTGAATTTTACAACTTATCAGTAGTCAAAGGTCACATATTCACAGCTGAGTTGCACAGCTAATATTTAAAACATACCAAGAAGTTTAATGAGATAAAAGCTGTAGAAGTAGTAGGCCAAGAATGTATCGCTACTGGTGGAAATTTTCACATTCCAATGGGATTTCCTAGGAACTAGATAGGAGAGCTTCAAGTAAACTCACAAACCATGTTCAGGCCCTAAAATACATCTATTAAGTGGAGAACATTTTTTTCTAAATGCAAAATTATAGGATTTTAAAATCTCAATCCATGGCACAACTGAAAACTACTTAAAGACATGAGCAATAGAGTAATTTCTATTCTAATTGAGTATAATTATCCATTCTTATATATTATTCTATATGTGATTTGTGTTTAAATGTCTTCCATATTTTAAGGCTTCTGGATGAAATACATTTATGAACATGTGAGAAGGTTGATCCAAGCATTAATGCTTGGTTCTATACTTTTTCATGGCTGGTATTTCTACTTAAAATTTTAAAGAAAAATTAGTAATTGCTTCTTCTATATTTATATTTAAAATCAAAACATGAGTCTAATTGAATGTAAAATCTGAAAAGTTTTCTTGCTTTTAAGTGGCCTTAATTAACACCAGATGCTTAATCAGTTCAAATCATATTACTAGAATGGAATCTTGATACCCTCCTGTTCATTTGGAACTTTAATTAAATAAACTGAAAAAAAGGAGAGCACTATATTTTCTTTCAGAATGAGTCATTTACACAATTACACTAAAAGCGATACTTACACCTACTCACACCTGTAAGTTTCCTTTTTTTTTTCAAAACCGGGGATTGAACTCAGGCCCTTGCACTTGCCAGGGAAGTGCTTATTC
>NDGN011548623.1:0-14904 GCA_002564285.1 Tympanoctomys barrerae | reverse complement strand
AAGAAAGAAAGAAAGAAAGAAAGAAAGAAAGAAAGAAAGAAAGAAAGAAAGAAAGAATTATGTATAACAATGCTCACTGAAGCATTGTTTCTAATAGCAAAATATAGGCAATAACCTAAATACCCAGCAAAGGGAAAAGTGTGTAAATGTGAATCATGTGTATTTTGGCTGTGTTCATTCTGCCTATCAAATTTGTCAGGATAAACACAAAGAGACTGCCAGATAATTTATTGTGAGAGAGTTTGTGGGGAGTTTCCCTGGCCCTATAGGTCACAGTGTTGCCTGCTTTTATTTTGTCCCTCCTATGATTACACTTTCACAAGTGGCCTTTTATTGGCTCATTTTGGAACCATTCTATTGGGATGCCTCTCTGAGCAGTGGGGTTCAGCTTATTCGTAGCTCAACAGCTTTTGTTGGCTTATTGATCCCCAGGCAAAGCTTCTATGATTAGGAAAACAGCTGGATCTCCTCCCAGCCAGAGGTAGTTGTTATACAATCTTTAAAAATGGTACTTACCAAGAGTCTTTTAAGACATAGGAAAACACATAAAATATATGTTATAAAAATTAGAAAGTTGGCTCTATAGCCTGACACATGCTATAACACAGATGAACCTTGACGATACAGTATTAAATGAAATCAACCAATCAAAAGGTACAAATACTGTATGACTCCACTTTTTTGATTGCTGAAGTAGTCAAAATCATAGAGACTGAAAGTAGACTGATAATTGCCAGGGCCTGGGGTAGTTATTGTTCAAAGGTTATATAGTTTCAGTTTTTTCAAGATAAATAAAGTCTAGAGATGGATGGATGGTTGCACAATATGAATGCACATAGTACTTCTGAACCCTACACTTAAAATGATTAAAATGATAAATTTTGTTCAGCATATTTCACCACAATTTTAAAATTTGAATCTATAATGTCATCACAAATATGTGAATGTGGGCGGTGTGTGTGTGTGTTTGTGTGTGTGTGTAGTGTGGATGTGGGTCTAGGACTCTGCTTTTGGTAATAGGGATAAGATACTGTCATTTCTTCCCAAATATTCTTCCACTAGCCAGTGATCAGGAAAAAAATCCAGCTTTTCATCTATTTTGAAGATACGCTGGTATTGGAACACAGGGATGCCTGTTCACTTAGGCATTGTCGACCCTGCTTCTGCACACCAATCATAGAGTGGGGGAGGTGCAATGAGACAATCCAGTTTATTCAAAGCTTGACATATTTACTACCTGACCTTTTACAGAAAAACTTTGCCCTCTGTCTGAGGGCACTAAGAGCACACATGGAGACCAGAAGAATGATCAAAAGTTTTCTGTGAGTTCTAAACCCTGTATTTCAAACCAGAGTCCATGGAGTTGAAGATTCCAGAGTTGGCATTCTGCCCTCTATTTTTCTCAAAACTTTTAACATTCTCAAAATACTTATTCTAGGCTTGAAAACTACTTCTGGGGCTACCCTGTGTCCTAGATGAGAGAGACCAAAGAGAAAGGAGGTCTCCTTTTATTACCTGAAACTTGGAATATAGCAAAGAAGAAAAAGAGGTTGTGACAGTTGCAAACATACACATGTTTTAAAAATCTAAAGGCTATGTACCAATGAATTCATTGTAATATTTGTAAATTGTGGATTTGTGTATAATTTTTAGATTCTTACCTATAATTTATTTATGATTTGCTATAATGAGTCTATACTGATTTTCTTTTTTCTTTCTTTCTTTCTTCTTTCTCTTTTAATGTATTTAGTACAGCATCTACAAGTTCTCACTATGTAGATCAGACTTGTAGTGATTCTCCTGTTTTCAGGTTCCCAAGCACTGGGATTACAGGCACAGGCCACCACGCCCAGTCTCAATCGACGGCTCAGCAAACTGACTGCTGAACCCCGACAGCTGCTGTCTGCCTAAGCGGGCACTTTAACCCACTGACCTATCTGGTTGGCCCTACATTGATTTTCTAACAAGAAAATAGTTATCTTAAATTTCAAAACATTATTATTCTTAAAAGGCTAGGTTAAAACTGAGAGCAAATCACATAGGAGACATTTTGACAAGGTCAGAAATCTGGGTAATGTTTGGCCAGCATACATTTATTTTCCTGACTGAAACTCTTCTCAGAAAGAACTGAAATCTGGCAAGCCCAATATTTTTCTGGCTTGCTCAGCCACATGACCCATAAATTGCATTTTCTCTGGTACTCCTGCCCCCTGGGAAAGCCTGTGTCCTCTAAAAGCAGCCTTGAAGCTGCCCCATCCACTTTCTTTTCCCCATTTGGTCATAGGTTCTCTTTTCAAAGCCACAGAAGTCTGCTCTGCAGAACAATAGAACATGGGTTAGGCTCCACTACTTAGGTGGGCCTGGATTAGTTATTAAATGTTTCATCTATAAAAGAGATAATCTTACCTGTAAGGGGAAGTTTTTCATGATCCTGCTATTGTCCTTCCTCCTTCTCCAAACAGAGCCAAATACTAACTGGATTGAATGCAGTTTCTGGATTTTTTTGTTGTTGTTTTGTTGTTTGTTTGTTAATAACTCTAGGTTTGAAGCTCACATGGACATGGATTTCCTCTCCTACTCATCCTTCCCTAGGGCAAGGATGAGAAGCAGGACTTTCTACCCCATGGAAAGAGGAATATGCACCTTACATTCCTTCCTTCCCTGCCAAGTAGCTGATCAGACAGTTGCTACAACCTAAGGTTTGAATTTAGGGAAACTAAGAAGACATTGAAAGCCGTCCCTACCTACCAGTATATCACAGGGAGCTATACAAGGTTTTTGGCATAAGCTTAGATATTTTCTTCACATTATAAAATCAAGACATGCTTCTTACAAAGTTCCAAAAAAATCACTTCTATTTACAATAACAACTTCACTGGAGTATAAACAAGACTCAGTGAAAGTGCACAGAATAAAAAAAGCCGGGTCCACACAGAGAAGTTTATCCTTTTTCCTTTTCAAGGAAGTTTATCCTTTCTTTTTATGTTCTCTTTTTTATTCTTTATTTTTAACTAAGTGGGCCTTCTAATCAGCATAGCATTCATCATATGAAATTGTAAGGACTCCTCATTTACTAAACTATGAAGGCCTCAGCCTACCTCTAATGGTTCATATCCAATCTATTAGCAGATCCAGTTGGCTCCATTTATAGCCATCATTCAATGAATGCTCATCACCTTCACTGCTACGCTACTTCCCCAATCCAGAATCTCCTTCAGAGTCTCTTGCAAGCAAGATCTAAAGTGATCTGTGCAGATGATATCCAGTGATCCTAATGTTTCAATTTGATTGCCTTTAGAAACACCTAGCAGCTAAGTAAAACACACTCCAGGGGGAGGGGTTATGGAAGCATGACCTTGACTCTATATTGTTGCAAGCAGCTGTGTTAGATAGAAGTACTATAGGCAGTCAGACAGAGCCAGGCCCTCATATGGAGCCAGTATGGAAGGCAAGACATGCAACTTTGGGAGAGACAGACACCAATGCTGTGGGCCAGACTCAAGACAAAAGATCAAACAAATGTGTACCTCCCTAAGGATAGGAAACAGGAATTGATATTTTCAATAGGTCTCTCACCTTGAGGATGCCTGGAAGAGACACTAACCCAGCCTCTTACAAGAAAAGTTCTGTATTCACATCTCTTTGCTATCCCATTTGGTCCTGGGTTTAATCAATTTTACCTGAGCATTTGTGCTTGTACTCATTTGTTGATCATAGTTTTGTCCTACCTCATCCTCACCTAGCAAGTTCCCATGCTTTCCACCTTAGAACCCCCCCTTATGATTTTGCTTTATAAAAATCCCTAAAGAAGACAGATTCAGGGGCAACCGGCTCAGGTCTCTTTTTGTCCTTCTCAGACAGGAGCTTTCTTTCCCCCCAATAAATATATTCTGCTCAAGACCTCTGTTGTTCCTAAAATTCATTCTTTGGGCTTAGAGAACATGGATTCAGCCCACATATCTTTCAGGTTGGGATTTTCATTTCCCGATATCATTATGCTATCTCTCCCATTCCTCCATGCCACTGTTTCACTGCTCTGCTTCCTGGTGACCATGAACCGAGCATTTTTGTTCTACCACATGCTGTGCCATAGCTCTGTCTTGGAGCCAACTGACTGTGTACTGAATCTAATAGATGTGAGCCGAAGTAAAGCTCTTCTCCTTTAGATTGTGAGTGCCAGACATTGTCTCCCAGGAATAGAAAAGCTGATCAATACATAAAATTGGTACAAGGAGTGGGGCTGTTGCTGTGACTGTACCTGATCATGTAATTTCAGAAGTCTTTCAAACTGGCTTGAGGAAAGTGGCTAGAGAAGCAGCGTGGGTAAGTCCTACCGTGCTAGAAGCAGAGCGTCATGGATGATTCTCGTCAGAGTTTAGAAGGCCAGAATGCTGACAGGAATGTAGATAGTAAAACTCAGGCTTGGGAAGTTTCAGTTAGCAATAAAGATTCTATTGGCAAGTAGATTAGAGGCTGTGTGTGTTACAGTCTGGGAAATATTTTTGTCTATATTTTGCACATGTCCCGAGACTTTGTAGGAAGTTGAGATTAAAGATGGTGGACTAATTAATCTGGAGGACAAAATGTCAAAGCAGCCCAAAATTCAGGCTGTGGCAGGGAAATTGCTAGCTGCTGTTAGCCAGAGGTAACAAGAATTGGAGATAAAAAGTAGAGCAGAAAATTCTGTGCTGGAAGGGACTATGTGTCAAGTTGATGACAAAGGAGGTGTGGTCACTGAAGAGACTGGTGCCAGTAATAAGAAACCAAGAACTTTATACAGGGACAAGAGAAAAGATGTCTTGTCATCTCAAGAATCAGAAGAACTCTGCCTATTGAATCCTCAAGGGTGCAAAAGTGTTCATCTTTCATTTAAGAGCAGAGCTCCAGTGACCCATGTTAAGAAGAGCCTCCTATGAAACTGGTTCTTTAAGATTCATTTCCCTGTGCTCAGCCATCCAGGGACTGAGAGGCCTCTGAAGCCATGGTACTGTCCACATAATGCTCATTTTACTCTTCAGTGGAATTCAAGAATTTTAGATTCAGGGAAGCTTCCACCCAGATCTCAAAGGAAGGCTTAAGAGGCTGAGCAAAGAGTAAAGGCAGTGTGGGAAGTGTGTGAATGAAGCCAAAGATGCCTTCAAGGCACAGGAAGTTGGAGGTGTCAGAAATGTAAAACATCTACAAAGAAAACCTATGGCCAAAAGTAGAGCTAACCCAGAGAGAAGCTCCCCCTGGACACATTAGTGTGTGTCCTGGATTCCAGATATGGAGTTATAGGGTTTAATGATTGCCCTGCTGGGTTATGGTCTTTTTTTGATCTGATTTGTGCCTAGTCCCCTATTCTCCCTTTTTGGAGTATGAATGTTTATCCTCTGCCATTGTATCCTGGGATTATATAATTTTTTAATCAGTCAGCTTTTCTGTCACTGAGTCCCTATCTGACACCCAGAATTTAATGGAGAAAAGGTTTGATTTAGTTCAGTTTCAGAAGATTCAACACGTGGTCAGCAGGCAGGAACATCATGGAAGAGCAAGGCTGCTTAGTTTATGGAAGCTGGGAAGCAGACCAAATGTAGTGCCCAAGACCCTGCCTTCAGGACCCACCCAGCACACCCATATAAGTGCTTTACTCATCAGCTAGGTATTTCTTAATTTAATGAAGTTGACATATAAAGATTAATAGTCACATAACATCCTTTTTATTTTTATAGAAGTTCACATCTAAGAGTCTTGGACCTGGACTTTTAAAAAATGCTAGAACCACTGATTTTGGAGAAGGGATTCTCTTTTTCCAATTCTAGGTGAGAGCATTGTATTATGTTAGGCAAACCCTCTCTGGCCAGGGGAGTTTGACTGCAAATCGGACTTCTGGTAACAAAGTCAGCATAAACCCCTCATCGAAGTGCTCTCAAAGGTCTTGAAGCTAGGGCCCCAGTTCAGTAATAAAGCACTTACCTAGTGTGCATGACACTGAGTTCAATTCCCAAGACCATAAATGGTGCAGATATTTGCCTTTCTCTCATGCATAGTAGCTTTGTATATGATCATGTGGCAAGTCATAGATGGAATATCTAGTGTATGCATTTATAGTTGTGTTGAAGTGTTTCTTTATTCAATAGGAACACTTGGTAAGAGTGAAATTTCCATTTAACACTCCTAAGTTTATGTTCACCAGCCCTTGTTTTTTTTTATTGTTTTTGTTTTTGCTTGTTTGTTTGTTTTGCTGGTTATGGAAAGTAAGTAATACTACAGGTGTTGTTTGTGTTTTTCCTAGAGCCGCTATGGTTTATTGTCCATACATACACATCCCTAAAGATCAAGACCCTGGGACGCTTCTACTGCCTTGCTGCCTATTGAGATTATTACATCTCCCTTTCTTCCAACATCCAACTGGCCTCTAACATGTTGAAATCTCTTCAGTCCAACTGATTATATGGGCCCTCATTCATGGCAGCAACCCCCACTTAAGACTATGGAGGACCTTCACGACACAACTTCTACTTGTTACAATGTTGATGATCTCCTTCCTATACCTTATTGATAGTTATCATCTTGGTCCAGCTGGTTATGTCTCACATAATAAATCTATCTTCTTGGAACTTCTACCTCCTCTCTCAGTTCTTTTTCAGGGAATCTCCAGCTTCCTTACTTCCTTTATTATGTGTTGTCTTCATTTAGGAGTCACTCCAGCAGTGTAAAAGGGCCAATTAATGTGTCCTCGTCAGGACTTTAACTACCAAACCACAGGATAATGCTCCCATATCACTAAATCCCCCACCATCACCCTTATGTTCCACTTTCTCAGGCACAACATCCCCAAGGAACCATTTGTGTTGCCCTGGCTCCAGTAAGCCAGTTGCATTTTCTTTTGACTGCATACTCTCTCTCTGGAGCAGCAGATATATTTTTTTCAGTTTGACTCGAGTGTGGCTTGTTCCTGATTATTGGGCTGAGAGTAGTAAGTCAAGTAAAGGTAGATCTTAAGGAGTACAGGTATCATCTTTCAGGGGACTTGCTTAAGGAAAGTTTTTGCCAGGCTTCAGGAGAGGGTAAATTGCTCCCTTTAAGGAGCAGGGCCTGCAGGAAGAGCTCTGAGGAATCTCTTCAGTGAGAAACTGGACAGACAGAGGAAGAGGGAAAAAGGAAAGCCGCTGTGGAATCAAATCATTCGCCTTGAGCAACTAGAGCTTATTCCTATCAGGACCATCTGAAGGCACAAAGGAAGCTGTAGTGCAGGACTGTCCACTCAAGAGAGAAGAATGGAGGCACAGGACACTTATCCATCAGCTCGCATTCCTCACTACTCAGGCCTGCCTGAGTATAATACATAAATACATACAGCACTATATGTATACCAATACATAGAACACCCTTACAGGATGTTAAGAGATTTGCACTCCCAGCCTGCACATGTGTAAGTTCTGAACAGGCGTTCATGGGGATGAGAGGGAGAGCAAGGAAAGAAAGCAAGACACACCCAGGGGATCTGAGGCCCAATGCTGCCCAGCTGTACCTGTGCAAAGCTGGCTGCCAAAGCCACGGCATAAAAGGTAAGCCAAATCTGCAAACTTCCCTGGCCCAGGATCACATAGTAGACTTTTAGAGCCTTGCAGGGTACAAATGGCTTCTGTCATATCTTTTTTGTTATTTAAAAATGTTTCCCAGAGAAACATTTTTGGAAAGAAAATGTTCTTAGTTTGTACCACACTTGGCTGTGGACTTCACTTTGGGAAGACAGGAAGCTTCTTTGGGTAGAGAGGCCCTCCCCCATTTCCTTCCTTGAGCATACTTATCCCTCACCACACTCTATCTCCCCTCTTCCTTCATCCTTTATTTGTCTCCTTAGCATTTATCGCTTTTTAAAATGTGATGCAGCTTACATATTGTCTCAGCTTCCTGTCTGGATGCTTCATTAGAATGTTAGCTCCACACAGGAAGCATTTTTCATCTGATTCATTCACGGCAGTATTTCCAGCATGTAGAAAAGTTCATGACTCTCAATATATTTTTGTTAAATAAATTAAAGCAGCACAATAATGTGCTTAGCACTTTAGAATGATAAACATCTTTGATGCACATTTTAATATCCTTGTTTTTTCTTTTTGCAATTACCCTTTCAGGTAGGCAAAGCAAAGGCTATTATCTTTATTTTGCCAACAATAAAGATAGGCTATGCAATGATGACAACATTAGGATAGAAGTCAGTGACTTGGGATCAGGGCAGCCTGATTTTTGATTCTGGTTCAAACATTCTGAATTTGCATAAACTGTAGAGCTTTACAGTGATTTTCTCATTGGTGATAATGCTGATAGCAATTCTTGCCTTATAAAGCTACATGAAAGTTAAATGAATAAAAAAATCACTGGAAGAAGCACTAGTAGAATCTACTACAAAGATCATAAATTTACAGCTTTGGGGAGGGGTGTGGGAAAGCCTTTGAGCCAAGTATTTAGCTCTCCATGTGCCATCCCATAAGAAATGGCAAAAACACTGATCTTAGTAAATTCAAACCCCATGCATAGGAATTAAAAAGCACAAACAGCTTTCCATGATCTATGGGCCTCTTTCACATCATCTAGACCTCTGCTCTTGGGCTCAAGTTTGCTTTAATTTGATTTTATATAAAAGTATGTCCAAAATTATTTTAGGCAGATGTTGAACTTGGAAATCTAAGCTATGTCTTGGCCAGTCGTCTTGTTTTAGCTTGATTCCTTTAGTAAATATATATGTAATCTGTAGAGATTTGAGGTGTTCTATACCTGGCTTAGTGATAAAAGTTTTGGAGAGCAGCCACACTAGGTTTGAATCTTGACATCAGCACTAACTGAATTACTCTGATTCTCATTTTACTCGTTTACAGAAAACTGGTGTGGTTTTTTTCTTTCTTCCTAATGCCTATGTTCCAAAGGCCACAGATTTGCAAAGCTTCCAGGGAAGTCTGCTTTCTGTTTTCCAAGGGATGACAGCCTGCAGATACATGGATGAAATCAAGGATGAGTTTTTTGCTTTCAAGGCTGTGTGTAGTCTTATCTGTGACAGAAACCTCAGCATTCCAAAAGATTCCTCCAGTGGTTGTTGCTGTCACCACTAATGTCATCATCCCTGAAGCTTAAGATACTAAAAAATGGCTTCCTACTAATCCTAGGCTCTGGACATGAACTTATTTTCCTTAAATCTAGGAGTGATAAATGTGACAAAGTGATAACACATGTCCTGCAAGACTTGTTATGAGAAACAAGGCAGCTTTCATCTGTGCCCATTAGCTAATGAACTAAGCAAGCCTTCACATTAAAAATCTCAACTACTCTATGCTTTGAGGACCACAGTGCCATTGGAAGACCAAACTACCTGCATATAATGGCATATTGAAGAAAATATAGTCCCTGGTCAACAGGTTCAGCTTTGCTGTCATTCAAGAGTCAGCACTAGCTTTACAATATAAGAATTGTTATGGTTTCTGCCTAGTTGTCCCCCCAAAGCCTCATGAAATCATGGGGCAGCTTTGAGAGTTTATGATTAATTCATGATCCAGTGCTGGGATTACGGGTGTGAGTGCTGCTGCCATTATGGGTGTGAATGCTACTCCCAGCCTGGGGGGAGCAGCCTGAATGCAACATAAGGGAGATAGACTTTCTCTCTGTAGCCATTGTTGCACTACTCCTCCTTTTTGCTCTTGCTGTTTTGCTGTCTTCCACCATCACGAATGGCTGCCCTCTGCCATTGTGCCAGTCTGCTTTGAGTCAGCTGAGTATGGACTAAAATCTCCACCAACTATGACCTAAATAAACCTTTCCTTCCTTCATTTTGGATGTTGGGTGTTTTGTCCCAGAAAGGAGTAAAATGTAACTGAGAAAAGAATGAAGAATCTATTTGTATGTACAACTAACTTCAGCCTTCAGATAACTCCAACTTCTAGCACCATCTTACTGCTACTACATGATGGGCCATAAGCAACAACCTTCCTGCTGAGTCCAGAACAATACCAAGAACCATGAGAGGTAATAAAAGGGCTGCTGCTCAAGCTACCCTATTTTAAGAAGGTCCAATGTGCAACAGTAGATGATAGGTAAATGGTGGTCATACCATTGTTGCCTGATGCATCTGAAGCCATGGGGCTGGGCTAAGCTTCTGCTGACCACTGTTGCCAATGTGGCTGATAGAAATTCCTCTCCAGAAAGCACTATTTTCCAAAACGAAAAGGAAGAAGATGCCTCTCTGCATCATACACAGACAAGGTTGCTTTATGGCAAAATTGGTGCAGGTCCTTCTAGTCCTTCAAGCTAGTTTGGCAGTCACTTCCCCACAATATAATCCTGCTACCATGATGGTGGTGTGCAGGCAGATTGTTCTCCACAAGACTGACATGTCAAGCAAGATCAAAATGATTAATTGGTGGTGCCCTCAAATTAAAATAATTTAAGTCTTAATACAGGACATTTCGAATAAGGCACAGGTACAAAGGACTCACATGAGATTAGTAAAGCAACCTCAGCATAGAAAGTGGAAAGTTACTTCTTGACATGTAAAAATGAGAAGGAGCAGCTAACAGAAACTTAGACAGTCATGCAGGGAAGGCCACTTCGAGGTATGTTCTGTCTAGCGATGCAGCCAGAGCTAGGTAACCGCAAAGAAGGAGCTAGAGAAATGAACACCAGAGCTCCTCCTGCCCTCCTTCTAGCTTCCTAGTGGAGTTTTCATTTGCCAAAATCAAGACGCTAGAAGGTGAGGGAGCCTGCTGAGTCTACACCTCCCTGAGTCTACACGAGTTAGCCTCCTAGGCTGAGCTCGGTGCAGTAAAAAGACAAGTGGGAGGAAGTTGGGACACAGACTGAACTACGCACCCAGGTCTCCCCGGGGTCACAGTGTCCTTCTCTGAAAACCAGTTGCAACCTGGGTGCCACAAGTGTAACTCTTCCGATAGAATTCTGAGGCCTTGGCTTCCCCTTAAGCCTCTGGGTTTCTGAGGCACATCTAACTCCTCCCCAGCCACTCTCATGCTGCCTTGAGAGTTTCTCTCCATAAAACCATCTCCAACAAACTTTAAACAGGGAACACTTCGGAAGGCTCCCCATGAAATAGTTATTGGGATTATAGTAGGTTTGTGACAGAAAAAAACTACCCTTTACTTCCATTTTGTTTATAAACAAATGTTTCATCATCTTGAGTTAGTTTTTATAAACAATAGTAATAATAATAACAATAACAATAACAACCTCATAGAAAAGAAGAATGAAATCGGAGCTATCTCACTTCTGTGCACATGATGAGTGTACAGTTAGTGGAAGTTTTCTTCCACCCTCCTCTTTAGCTGACTTGCCTAAAATCACTTTAATAGCTAAGATTCAGCCTTCTTTCTCAGATTGCAAGTTCAGTGCACCTACTACTTCGTACTGCCTTTAATCCTATAAACAAAATAATTTCTTCCAATAAATAGAAGCATAATTTTTGTGTACCCACAGACAGCAGGTCCCTCAAGCTAGACAATAAAGAAATTCATTAAAATCATACTGCTTCTCTCGCTTTTAAAAGGTCACAGCAACTCTTGTGGTATTTCAGAGTTGTAGGCATGCCACGGTCTCCTTTGCATGTCACTCATAGGATGGCAGGAGGGTCCAAAGACAGACTGTTCAGGAAAGCAGGCTGATTAATTAGTATTAGGACCTGCAAGCTCTTGGTGAAAACATTTTTAGGTGGAAATCTGTTCTGTGTTCAAGGATAGGTGTTGCAAATTATGCAAGTAAGCTTTTTAAGTAAGTAAGCCAGGCATAAAAAAAAAATCTTGGAACTATAAAACAAATCATTGTTAGTTCTGAATAAATAATTTGCACTTTGCATAAGGATTTTCTAATTGCTTTCTGAATACAACCTGATTTACCAATGAATTTTTGTTTGCTTAATATTTTGCTTAAAGTGGGACCTCATACTCCCAATTATAGATCGCAGGGTAATGGAAGGAACCTGGGAATTTTGACAATGAGATCAAAGGACAGAAGATGACTTCTGGAATGCATGTGGTATTTTATAAGGGCAAAACAAAGAGGTAAGACTTTGAGGATCAAAGAGAAATTTCGGGACCAGGTAAAGGCTACCTTTCTCAAAGGTGTAAGAGTGACACCCTTTCTAGTCCAAGCCACAATCACCCGCTAACCCTCTCTTCCCCAAATTTTTCTCTACATCTTCTGAAAGTTCCTTACACTGGAATGTCTTTGCATCCAAAACGAAAAGAAATGATAAATTATTTTTGACCATTACTTTGCTAGAAATTATTTTCATTATGGATCTACTTTAGTGCCCATTGATCCGGTTCTGATGATGTGGTGAATGCCATTGAAAATGGCAGGAGTTGGCTTACTGTCCTCTCCCACTGTCACAGATGTTGCTTTGCCCAGATCTCATCAGAAATAGTTACAGAATGCTGAGATATGGAACTCCATTGCTTCAGCCTACCTCTGGAATCCAGACCTTGAAGTTAGTAGTTACATGTATGTTACTCTTAAAAGTAAGTGATTCTTTGCAGTGTGACAGCGTCTTTCCACATTATCTGAAAGGCTGAATCATTGGAGAGGAATCCCACATATATAATTGACCTTCTCCAGGAGCCCCCATGCCGGGCTCCCTATCAAAGTTCAACACCTTCTTTCTCTTTGCCCAATGGGGACATCCTGTCCATAAGATAGAGACGCCTTTGTTTCCATTTTTAAATAGAAAGTTTAAGTAATTAATTAGTTTAAACAAATTACTGAGTATACTGACCAACTTTCTGTTGACAAAATACAAAACAACCTAAAGGGAAGAAAAATTCATTTTGGCTCATGAGTCCAGTGATTTAGTCCACAACCAACTGGTGGAAGGTAGAAACATGGCAGAAGGATTCTATGGAAAAGGGCTGATTACCTCATGGCATCCAAGGAAGACAGAGCAAGAGGAAAGTCAGGGAGGAGGGGCTAGAGACCACCTTTAAAGATACACCCCCAGTGATCTTCTTCCATGAACTCAACAATGGATTAATCTATTCAATAACCTCTGTAGGCACCTCCACTTCTGAACATTGCTGCTATTCTGAGGTCAGATCCTTATACACTAGTCTTTGGGGGATGCTTCATGCTTAAACCATAACAGAGTCCCTGTGTTTCAATCTAAATGGAAGACAAATATAAAGCAAACTGGTAATTATAAATTATAAAGATAGTGAGTAATGGAAGCTCATAGGTAGATCATCAGCTCTAAAGAAGTTTTTAAAAGCTTTCTAGAGAAAAAAGCTTTTAAGCTGAATCTTGAGGAATAAGAGAGCATTAAGTGTGGGCTGGAGGTTCTGAAGTGTATGTTTGCGTTGAGCATGGGGAAACAAGAAAGAATGTCTCAAGAAGGAAAACAATGGTATGTATGAAGTCAAAGTCATGAAAGCATATGATTTTTAAAAATTGGAAGGGCTGATAGTGACTAGAATAGAGTATGTGATAGAGAGATGGACTCTGTGGCAAATGAACTAAACAAGTGAACAAATCACAGCTTTTCTCTTCTCTCTTTGGATGTTTTCATATTTTTGTTTGTGCAACAAATATTTATGTTGTTCTTCACATGTGCCTATTACCACAAGGTCAGTTTTTGTCTGATGAAAGCCTGGAAAGTTATCAAACAGATAGGATCCAGGAACCTGAAAGGGGACAGAGAACATAAATCTTCTGGATTTACACTATATGGTAACGAAGGAAATACCTGAAGAGGAAGACCACAAGCAGCTGTGCTCTTTCTTTGGATCTCAGGACAGGAATCCTTTAGGATATTGCTGGGATTGAGAACCACAGGGGTGCCTAAGGCAGCTCTTTTATTGAGTTCATAAACTTTAGGATTGGTATGTTCTTTTGATGAATAAATTTTATTTATACATCCTCCTTTATTATTTATAAAATTTATAAATAAATTTAATTTATTTATTCACCCTCCCTGTCCCTGGTAAAATCTTTACTTTATAATCTACTTTGTATGATACTGATTTAGCCACTGTAGCTTTTTCCTATAATGATAGTAGAGCATATTTTACACATCTTTTCGGGTATACATATTTATGTCTTCATATTTAAAGTGGGTTTCTTGGGATATGAATACATTTTAGCAGTAGAGAGTTGGACTGGCATGGTCCCCAGCACTGCATATGTAACCTAATGCAATGCAATAGAATAAAATATTTCCTATAGTCAGAATATAAGTGAGATTTGCCTTTTTAACCTAATCTGACAAGCTTAGTCTTTTAATTTGGGTGATTAGACCACTTACATTTAATGTGATTATGGATATAGTTGGGTTCTTACCATCTCATTATTTAAGTTTGTTTCATTGCTTCTTTGTCTGATTTTTCCTGTTTCTGCATTCATTTAGATTAATGAATAATCCTTATATCTTTTGACTTGTTAATATCCTATTTTACTACCTATTTATATCCTTTGAATTACATCTCCCTATTGCCTTCCCTCCATTACTATTTAGATTTCACATATAAATGAGATCATATAACTTTTTCTTTCTAGGAAGAGCCTATTTCACTTAACGTAATGCCCTCTAGCTCCTCAGTGTCATTGCAAATATTAGGATATCTTTTTTAAAGGCTGAATGGTATTCCACTTATTAATATGTGTGTGTAAATAATTGCCTCTTTATCCTTGTGTCTATTGATGGACACCTAGTTTATTTTCATATCTTGCCTATTATAAATAATGATACAATGAACATGTGACTTCAGGTAGTGATTTCATATCCCTTGGGTATATATTCAGAAGAGGATTTCTGCGTCACATAGTAGTTCTATTTTTAATTTTTGAATTATTCTTTGTACTGTTTTCTGTAATGCCTGCACCAATCCACAATCCCACCAGCAAAGTGTAAGTGTTGTCTTCCCTCTACTTCCT
>NDGN011548617.1:396-12395 GCA_002564285.1 Tympanoctomys barrerae | reverse complement strand
CCCCTTCTCTCCTCCTCCTCCAGGTCCCCTCCATCCCCTCTAGGAACCTCACTCCGGGCTCCCCGGTTTGCCCAATCTCCTGCAGAAAGTCTCCCTTCAGGGCAAGCCGAAGTCCTTCCGAGGCCTGTGGGCCCGTGTCCTGCCCAGTCGCCACTGCTGCGACTTCATCCCTACCCTCCAGCACCCAAGCCCCTTCCCTGCCCTTGACCTTCCAGGAGCACCCCTATCCCCATCCCTCACCTCTGCACGCTTGTTCTTCCTGCACCCCAGCTTGGACGCCCAGTCTCTGCCTGGCGCTCTGCCTCCCCTCCTCCAGGTCTTGACTCAGTTTCCCCTTCCGGTGCCGTGGAGCGTGGCACTGTCACCCCCTCCCACCTGCTCCCTGGTCTCCTTTACTGTATTTATCTGCAGTACTGTTGGCTGCTAATAGACTCACTGTTTACAAGACTTCCCAAATGGGAGCCTCTGTAGCCAGAGATAAAATGCTCAGATAATCTTTCCAGGAAACCCAGGAGAAAGTGTGCCGCGGGGCCCCACAAGAAGGGGTGGGCACGAGTACATCCTGGTCCTGCGGGCACTGTCGGGATCTTCTCAGTGGGGGGAACTACCCTAGAAATGAGGGCATCGTGCAGGATGGGGGGCACTGGGGATGCCTCTGTTCCCTCTCCGGAGTCCCAGGAATGGACTCGGGAAAGATTAACGTGAGAAAAAGGCACACACATGTATTTAGTGTCCCAGGGAGAGTCGCAGGCATGTGGTGACCCAATGTCCCCATGTGGTCCACACGCCTGTTTCACTTTTTTCTCCCAGCAGAGGAGGAAAACTAAGTGACCATTTTTTTTCTTTTTTGTTTATGCATTTGGTCCAGAGCCATAGTGATCTCCCTGATTTCAGCCTCCACAGCACTGGGATTATAGGCATGCCCCACCACACCTGGACTTGGTCCCTGGCTCAGCATGCCCCAGCAGCGAGGCCTGCGTGGCATGCGGGACAGGGAATCGAATCCTCATCTCTGCGCTTGCCAAAGCAGGAGCTTAGTCCACTGAGCTATCTCGCCGGCCCTGAAGGTCACCATTTTTGAGAGGTAGTAAATGATTTGGGATGACTGCATGGGTCCAGAGCTCAGACGATAGGAGCCAATTGGCCTTGGGACTTGCAGGGGTCTAGGAGACGGGTCTGACAAGTTCTGTCCTGGTGCTTCCCCCGCCCCTCCTGTGTGCACATTTTTTACTCTTCCTTTCTGCAGACACAAGTTTAGCTGATGAAACTCAGAGGAGGGTCCAAAGGTTTGCAAACAGGATAAGGGCTTATGGACAAAAAGCCTGCCCAGCATCTGCTGCCCTCCAGGGGCCTTTGATTTAAACCAGTCAGCCACATTTTGGGGTGAAACACCCTGGATTCCTTCAGTAACATTTTTAGTTGTGTTTCATTGTCTTGCCTTTGCTAGTGTGCATCTGGACAGGTCAGAGATTACGGAAGATTCAAAGGAGCACTCCAGCGGGGGGCACGTAGCTCAGTGGCACAGTGCTCGCCTGGCAGGCGCGAGGTCCTGAGTTTGATCCCTGGTACCAGAATTAACAATAACAATAATGATAAGAAGAAGAACACTCTACCACAAAGAGTGAGATGAGGTTAAGGGTGTCTACCACGCCCACAGACACGATGTGGAACCCAAGAAGTCAGAGCACAAAGATACCGCGGATGCAGTTCTGTTTATGTAAAGTTACATCTTGAAGACAGGAGAGAATCCACAAGTCCAGGCAGTTCATCTTGGAAGCACACACTGGGGCAGGGAGGGAGGAAGCTTTCTAGGGCTGCTGGAGAGCTGGGCGGGGTGCGTGTGTGTGCGTGCGTGTGTGTGTGTGTGTGTGTGTGTGTGACTTCTCACAGAGCTACTTGCCTAGGATCTGTGTACTTTACAGGCAGCAGGTCATACAAGAGAGAGAGGAGGGGAGTGAGCAGCAGCTGCCAGCCGGCTGTCCCCTCCCCTGACCTGTGCACCTGACCCCATACTCATTTCCCCATTTTCTTCAATGTTTAAAGACATTGAATTTTCTCCAAGGCTTACTCCTTTGACCTTTGGGCAGACCAATAAGCAGAAACACTCTGAATCTGATCCCAGAGGACTCAGGGGGCCTTTGCAAAAGAAATTCTGGAAGACACCCAGTGTTTTGCATCCTTGTTCTCCCTGTATTGAGAAGGGCTGGCTGGCTTTGTGTCCCCAAATCAGGTTGTGTCTGAATCAGTTTCTTTCTAGGCATTTTGACTCATGTGATAATCAATCGGCTTGGGAGGCCAGGCAGACAGGACGGCTGAAGTGTGGAGCTGTTGTTGACCTGAATAAAGGTGCGTCGTTCCCGTGTTGGCATTTGGAGCTGCTCATCTGTACATCGATTTCTTCCGCAGTGTTCCCCTGATGGCCTTTGCTCCTCTTCACCGCCTCATTCTAGTGGTGAATCTGGACCCAAGACCCTCACTTCAAGTTTTGTTATTCAAGAAATAGCAAATAAATAATACAGTGGTTCCTTGGCTCACAAACTTAACTCTCTCCACGACTTTGGCTGCAAACCGAATTGGATGAGACCTGAATCCAATTCAGAGGTTAAGTTCTATGTTGGCCTTATGGGAAACTTTGATTCAGTTCTTGTCCAATTCAGTTTCCAATTAGAATTGTGGAAAGAATGGAATCTACACAGGCGGAGGAGACGTCATGGACCCCTCGAGACTAAGGTCGGGGCTCGGAGGACACTGGTTGTCCAGATCTGAGTCCGGGGGTATCCCTAGAGCCAGGCCATGGGTGGAGTCCCCTGTACCAGACCTCGAGGCTGAGGGCTAGGAAGAGGGGCCACCACAGATAGGACTCCCGGAAGGAAGCACGGCATGCAGAGTGGCTCCCCGGGCACCCACCAGGCATCTGCATGCAGAGCACTGGACTCCAGGTGGATCACAAGCAGAGGCTAAATGTACATATACCCCATGGCCGACCATTTAGTCCTGGAGCAGAGCACAAGAGCTTGGGGCACCCAGGCCCACCCTCGGGTGTGTGACTCCCCTCTTCAGTCCTCAGGAAGGGTCTAGTCTGAAGCCCAGACCCCCAAGGCCACCACCCGTACTGCTACCCTCTCCCTGTGGCACCGTGAGGACCCACCTCCCTCAGGCAGGGCAGCGCTTGCTCTGAGGACCAACCGTAGTGCAGGCCCTGGAGGACAAAATTCTCTGGGACTGGGTTAGGCTGGCAAGTGGCTGCCTTGGCCAAGAGTTAGGGAAGTCCGGAGGATTTTACTTCTTAGGAAGGCTGTTTGGAACCTGACAGAAGGTTATTTATTTATTTATTTATTTATTTCTGTGTGTCCTGGAAACCTGGGCTGCCACGGTCCAGCTAGAGGAGTCTTGTGAACACACTGGTACTGAGCAAGAGTGGTACTGGCATCCGGGCAGCAAGGGCACAAGCCCCAGGCGGTCCGCTGTCTCTCAGTGAGAAGTCACAGGGACAGGAAGTGTTCCCTGGAAACCTACCCCGTGAGTGGGGTCAGGACGTCTGGCAGGACCCCCAAGCTGATGCTCCAAGGACTGAAATTTCCTCTTGTTTTTGCCCAGAAATGTCTGGCTCTGTCTGCACACCCTCACTCTTTCCTTCCCTGCCTGCCTCTCTGTTTGGCATGCTGGAATAGTCCTGTCAGGGCTGGACTCTGGTGGTGAGAGAGCTGGAGGAGCCCCTGAAACAGAAGGTGCTGCCCCGCCCCCCACCAACTTCCGTGTCTTAGTTGCCCAGGTAATAGTTCCTGTTCCAGTTGCTCCTGTGTCTTAGAAACCCCTGGTCCCTGTGAAGCACAGTTGCTCCCCAGGGTGCACCTGGTATAAACCAGTCCCCACTGACAAGCCATGCTGGCTCTGTACTTCCTGCTTGCTTATCCTGCATAAGCCCGAGGCCACCAGAGATGGGGCCTGATACTCTGAGTGGGACCCCAATCAGTACCTGTGGACGCAAATGAATCTGCTGCCAAGCCCTGGGTGTCCTCTTTGTGTTTCTGCTGGCTGCTACACAGGAGGCTGCGGAGGCGCCCCAGAGGGCAGAGGGCAGCGCCCGCCACAGCTGTGCGCCATGCTGACTCTCCACGTCCAGGATGCCCCTGTTCTCCGGGCCTCAGTCTCTTGACCCAAACCGCAAGGGGGTGGGAAGGAGGCCTGGGATGTCTGGGGTTTGGATCTCTGTTCACCACTTCTTCTCCCTTCTCCTCTGACCTCAGGAGGGAGGTGTTGAGGAGTTGGGGAGGGGAGGGAGGAGACAGAAGGCTGAGCTCACACCTCCCTGGAAGTGCAGGCTGGAGGAGTGTGTGTGTGTGTGTGTGTGTGTGTGTGTGATGTGTAAGATCAGTGCTCTGGCGACCCGGGAAGGCTTTAGACTGGAGGTGGCATCTGTACTCTGGACAGGGAGCGACAGGCTTCGTGGGCAGAGGAGGAGAATGTGGGCATCAGGTTGGCAAGTAAGCAGAGCAGCCCGGAGCCGGATCGGCCAGCCAGAGTTGGCCAGCAGAACCCGCTTCCCCAGTCCTACTTGACATTTGCCCTCTGGTCCTGCTCCTGGGGACAGGTCCGGGTCAGCTGGCCAGGGCAGAGCACTTTCATGGTTGGGGGAAAGTGCTGGTGAGGGAGGAGGCCAGGGCTGGAAGGCAGGCTTGGGGTCAGAAAAGCCCCACAGGTAGAGGTGGCCCTTCCCCTACCCACAGACCCCAGAGGGCCACTTCCTGCAGGTACAGGTCCCAGGAGGCTGAGTGGAAGTGGCTGCCTGGGTCTGCGTGTGTGGCCCCGATATCTCAGATCTGGCTGAGAACTGGGCCAGAGTCTTAGTCACTACCCCCTCATCTGAGCCCAGGAGTTGACCTGACTTCCTCCAGTAGCCTCTATACCGCTGTGTTCAAAGAAAAGCCTGGGGGAGGGGCACCACGCTACCAGCAGCCCCCTGAGACCAGCCCGAGTGCTGTCCCCACGGAAGAGTACACACTACTTTCCAGAAAGCTCTGCTGGGTGGGCTGTGGTGCGCGCTGCCACTGGCCTCTGCCTGCTAGCAAAACTCCCAGTCAGTATCTGGGGAAGCCTCCTGCTGGCCCTGCCTCTGTAGGGGGGTCCAGGACACGGTTCTGTCATTTAGGAGTGCCACCTACCCTGTGTGGCCCCAGTGTGTGGCTCAGATATGCGTTCGTTATCACCCTCTCTCCCTCAGTGCCCCCAGCCCCACTGCCTCCTTGATTTGTTCATTGCGTGTTTAGATCCCTGGAGCAGATAGGACAGAACCTTAACGGAAAGACCCAGTATCCCGCTCAGCCATCCACAGGCCCCCAGGCTGACTCCACATCTTAGCTGGTGGGCTGCGCGCTGCAGTAAACGTGGGTGCGGGGTCTGCGGTGTGGTGATCTAACTCCCTTTGCATGTGTACTCAGAAGTGGGGTTGCTGGATCACGGGCCGATCCACTTGGGGCCGAGGAACCTCTGTACTGCTCTCCATAATGACCATACGAACATATGTTCCCACTGACGGCAGAGGAGAGCTCCCCTTTCTCCACCTTTCCCCTGGCATTTATTATTGATTTTTGCTAGTGGCCATTCTGACTGAGGTGAGATGCTATCTCATGGTAATTTTGGTTTCCCTTTTCCTGATAACTAATGTTATTGAGCAATTCTTTCATGCATATTTTTTGGCCCTTTGTGTTTATTCTTTTGAGAAGTGTCTCTTCAGATCATTGCCTTCCCTTTTAAAATTGGATCACTTGGTTTTTTAATTCTGTAAAATTTTCCAGTTCCTTATATATTCTGGATATGAATCCTTGGTCAGATGGAAGAGTTGGCAAGCATTTTCTCCTATTTTGTAGGGCAATTCTTCATCCCGCTGATGGCCTCCTTTGCAGTCAGCTTTTTATTTGATGCATTGGCCTCTGTCTATTCTGGCTCTTATTTCCTGTTCTTTGGGGGTCATAAAAAAAATCACGGCCTATGCTGGCATCTTCACGTGTTTCGCCTATGTTTTCTTCTAGTAGTTTCGTACTTTGCAGTCTTGCATGGAAATAAAAGTAAAAGGCATCCCAGGCTTGATGGAGACTGTGATCCGCTGGTACAGCGCTACCTCTTCTGAGATGGAACCAGAGCTACCCTAGGAGTTCCTTCCTCTTTCTCTCTCACGGCCTAGCCCATCCTTCCTTTAGCCATAGGACGGCCTTGAGTGAAAGGCGCCTCCCGCCTCTCTGGAGCCAGCATACAGACAGGGCTTAGAGTAAGTGGCAGTCAGTGCCACCAGCAGCATCAGCATCCTACCGCAGTCATTCCTGGAATTCTAGGAATTCCCTGCCAGCCTCCCTGCCTCCAGCAAACCACATCTCAGTGTTGCCAGCACCTGTGCCGGTGGGCTCTGCTCGGAGAAGATCTGGTGTCTGAAACTACCACAGCCAACATTGACAGGCTGGGATCATGTGATCAACCCTCTTGGAAGCCCCCACCCCTAGTATTGAGTCTTGCAGGAGTACTGCTCTGCTGAATGCTAAAGGAGGCCCGCCTGTCACTGGCCCCTGGGGTCCTGAAATCAGAGCTGTCACTTACCTTCTGACCTGGAACTGCTCCCACCGAGGGTATCTCAGGTAAGGCTGAGGTGGGTGTGGGCCTCCAAGGCCCCTCAAAGCACGGGCCTGACTCTCAGATCCTCCCTGTGTCCCTCTGTGTCTGCCAAGGGGAGGAGCAAGGTAGGATACCCCTGGGGGACCCAATGTGAGAAGGATCAGCTTTGAGCAGGGGCAGGGATCCCTGCACAGCTGAGAAGACAGCTGTGAGGGCGGTGGATGAGAGCATTTAGCTGGCAGGACAGCTGGTCCCCACCTCCTTGCCAGGCCTCACAAGCAAAGCCCCAGGCAGGCACACGAGGGCCTGGCCCCTGCCCAGTGGGCCCTGCACAGCTGCCAGACCCCAGCTTGCCCTTGAGAAAGGAAACTTTTACAAGACACAGACTCTGAAGTCCACTCTGAGAGCTCCTCCCCTCCCTGGATGGTGGCCAAGAGCACAGGTCACCTGTGTGGCCTTGGTTTAGGACAATCCCAGGGCCTCCCTCATCTAAGGATGTGCTTGACAGTGGTGCCTACAAGGCACAGGGTGTATCTTCAGGGCCTGTGCAGCCTGGGTATGGCAGGCGACTTGTGCTGACTTCCTGAGGCTTGGCCCCGCAGGGCACAGTCTAGCCTGGCCTTGGCCCAAGCCTGGCTGATGATGTTTTCTCTGGAGAGAAAATCACTTGCTGGGAGTTGGAGGGAACTCCTGCTGAGCCTTCCCTTCCTAGGCCCCTACCTTCTATTTCGTAAGAACCTGAGTCCCTCTAGCACGGTCCACTGCTTCAGCAGCCTGGGGCGCTGATTGTCACTGGACCCCCAGCACCAGCCCAGGACCACTTTGCTGTCACCCCTGAAGCTGAGATGAGGTGGGTGTTGCTTAGCGTTCAGCAGAGTGGCAAGGTACCAGCCCTTCAGGGTGAGGTGAGGACAGGAGGGAGGACACCCAAGGCTTCTGTCCCAACTCCACAGGCAGAAAGGCAGCAGATGTGGGATTGGTAGAGCTCTCCTCTCCTCCCCTTAGGAATCCTTGGGGGACCTGGTGACCCTCGTGGCTGACAACCCCCTCCCAGCCATCCCACATGAAACAATCAGGGCCAGCTCTTCAAAGCAAAGAGCTGCTTGCTGCCCCAAGATCCTCCAGTGGCTCCTAGTGCCCTCTGGCCTTGGCTCCAGTGGAGCTGCTCCAAGACTCCTGGGCTCCTTCCCCCTCAGGCCTGCTGTTCCCTCTGCCTGGACATCACCTCCCCAGCCAGCTTGGCTCACTCACCTCCCTATTAGATGTCTCACCTCGGCCCGGTGCTGCCCTCCTGTTACCCCAGCCCCAGGCATGCACTGGTGCTACTGTATGCTCTACTTCCCTTGCTGAAGAGCCTTGAGAGTTGGACGTTGCCTGCCTGACTCATACCTGTGTCCCCAGTGCCCAACAGAGTGTAATCAGTAAGTGGATTTACATCACAAGGGCTCTCCAAAGGCTGGTGGCCACTCTGTACCCTGGGTCTGCACAGGTTCCAACTCCATAAGGCTCAGAGAAGCAGCAGGTGAGGGGCCTGGGCTCAGCCCTGCTCATGTCCAAATGAACACTGCCCTTTAAACCTGGAGTTTCTAGGCAAGTGACTGCATGGGGGACCAATGCAGAGCCAGCACTCTCTGCCCTGTCAGCAGCCCTGGGCACAGGGATGACGCTGCCTGGCCTGGATTTCTGAGAAGGCACTGGATCTTTCTTCTGCAGGCTGTCCCTCACCTCATGACCCGTCTGGCAGCCTGAACCGGTCTGTGTAGCTGAGGGAGGCCAAGGATGGAAAGGCCTGTAGACAAGCAAGGCCGGGAAGAATCTGATACCCCCCCCCCCCGCATGGTCACTCTGCCCATGTGGGGTCACTGGCAAGCACTGGGTGCTTCATGCTTTGTATATCCCTGCATGTCATGGTCAGCTGTGTGCTGCAGGCCTTGCCACCCAGTGTGGTCCGTGGGAGCCAGGCCCTGATCCTGTGATTCAGAAGGGCGCTGCCTTGACCTCTGAGGTTCTCTTCGGCTGGGGGTATCTGAGAACTGGCCAGAGAGGAGCAGTTTCATTGGTGGAACAGAGCTGCAGTAGAGGGATTTCACTGCACTGGGGGTGAAGAGGGCTTTCCCAGCCCCATGTGACCACTCCGGCTAACAGTCATGCCACTCTGGGCCCTGACTCTAGCCAAGCCAAAGGGGTGTCTGGCACTAGCTCAGAAGCATCTGCAGGAGGCTATCTCAAGGGCTCTGCAGCTCTGTAGCCAGCACGAGGGCCAGCTCTCAGATGACTCTCAGAATAAGGTTGGTGGCTACACCCGGGGGGGCGGGGAGCTGAGTCTCCTCACTCCTGGGCACCGTCCCAAGGGCCAGGCAGGAGACTGCACAGAAGATACCTTTCAACCTGGAAGATCCAGACAAAAGCTCCTTGTTTCTATTGTACGCCCTGTCTGGACAACCCACACCAACGTGAACTGAGCTGCAGGTGCTGGGCTACTGTCACAGCATACCGGAGCAGGCTGTGTCCTTGGGGAGGTGGCCAAGGGTGGCGCGAACACCTGCCTCCACTGGGCTGCCACTGCTGGCATTCCCAGAAACGCCCAATGTTGTCGTGACAACTGACGTTTACCCCTCAGCACGGCTTCAGCCCTCAATCTGCCCACGTCTAAAGCAAGGAATCATGGACTTTGCAACCACACGAGTCAGTAAACACTCCTTTTTATTAATAAGTCAGTCTAGCAGGGTTTCTATCCTTACAATTAAGAGCCCCAACAGAAAACAAGGCTTGCACTGTCTGTAGGGAGAGATGAGGACAGGACAAAAGCCATCAGATACCTGGAGGGAGCGGAGTCAGGGCAGCGGCCTGGGCAGGCTGCAATCTCTGGGCCCAGTGGGCACACACAGCATGGCAGGCTTTTACTTGGCTTAAGTAAGCCCTATGCCTGATCTGGCAGGCCCCAGTGGGCCTGCTGGGCCTTGGATTCTTGGAGGCCTTTCTTAGAGGCTTTTCTGGGGGGTGGGCTTGTCTGGGTGCAAGACTGGTACTTCTGGGGCTCAGGCTTCACCTCAGAAGGGACCCTCACTCTCCTGCCTGTCTTCCCTTGCCATGCTCACCCATATCTGGTAGCCCAGAGCTCTGACACCTGAAGCTGTCTGGAGCTACAGCTATAGCCTGTAGGGCTGGCAAACCACCTTCGTTCCTCAGAGGCCGAGGTGTGCTGGGACTTGCTGAGTGGAAAGGTTATTCCCTGTAGGGGAGCTGGAAGTCAGCCTGCATGAATGGCCTGCTCCAGAAAAGGCACTGAGAATCCAGAGGAAAGAGTGACCCCACTTCTATGTGCACCACCACGGGGCAGTGTCCTGGAGACACAGGGCCACTCAGGTCCTGGCAGTGGCACCGGCGTGGGCGGGTGCAGCAGCTCTGTGGACCAAGGTCAGCTGTGGAAGGCTGACCAGGAGACACTGGAGGCATAGAACTGCACGTGGCTGGGCCAGTCGCCATCCCGGCTGCCCTCCTTGTCCTCATCGGAGTCATCGTCTCCGCTGGATGCTCCGTAGAAAGCTGCCCCCAGGTGGGCCAGCTGCTCTGGGGAAACCCTTCCCGGCTCTTCTGCCTCCTCCTTCAGCTTCTGCATAGCCAGCTCCCGGTAACAGAGGCTGCAGACACGCAGAGGCTTGGGAGAGAGGCGCGGCAGCAGGAAGCGCTCTCGGGAGCACTCTGCGCACACCACAAAGCCACACTTTCGGCAGTGGTGGCGGCGCGTGAGGGCTGAGAAGCGTGTCTGCGTGCAGCGCATGCAGATGTCCGTGGCCTTGTCGGGGATCCAGGGGGCCGCGTGCTCCGTGGTGGGCTCGTGGCCAGTGGCCAGCAGCTGCCGCCTCACACACTCCTCAATGTGGCTGAGCCACTCCTGGCGCTCTGTGGTGGAGGCAGCCGACACCACGAAGGACTTCTTGGCAGTCTTGATCATCCAGCGGTTCTTGGCCTCCAGGGTATCAGGCAGTGACTCCAACGTCACCTCCTCCAGAGGAATAATATGCTGGCTGCGGTACTTGCGCTTGCTGAGCACAATGCTGCCGTACACCAGGATGTCGTTGAAGAGGAAGAAGATGCGTGGTTTGGCCTTTTTGCGGCACTCTTTGGTTAGCACACCTTCTCCCAGGAGCACCCGGCCTGGCAGGGCCAGCGGCTGCCCTGAGGCCCCGAAGCAATTCTCCACAGCGGCGATCCGCTGGCTGTTAATCTCCGTGTTCACCAAGTGGTCCACCATCTTCTCTGGGATCCTGGCTGTAGGAGGAGGCAGACAAGAGGCGTGAGCTTGCCCAGCCTTGGTCAAGGGCAGAGTGGGGGTCCACAGCCACCCCCATCTCACTAAACCACCAAATATGACCCTTTGTGTCCCAGCAAGCCCACCCACTTATCTAACCACAGGTACGCATTACCCTTGAAGCCAACCCTTGAAGCCAAGTGAAGAAACACAAGAAATTCCTGGGGGTTGAAAGAGGAGAGGCATGTGGAAGCAGACAGGGCTGGGGAGGCAGCATAATCATTGAGCTCCGGGTGGGGACCACTGCGAGCAGTGGGGCCCAGTCACGGAGGAGCCTGCCAACACAGGACAGTATGCGTCTCCATGGCATCCGCCCAAGGATGGGGCAAGGGAGCCAGGGGGTTCGTGAACCTCCAGCTCCTGGCAGCTGGCCCCAGGGCATTCTGGGCCTGCGCCTCAGCTAGAAGGATGTATGTGCCCTATCGGTGGCTCCAACCAATCACAGACCTCGCAACTCCTCATCCACCCAGTGTCCAGCAGCCACCAGCGCCACAGGTAGCAAGTGCTGATTGCCTCATCCATGCCACGCAAGACAGTAGGCCACTAGTCCTTATACAGCCCCGAGGAGGCAGGGTCCCTACTTCACCAGAGGGAACTGGAGGCTGCACTAGTAAATCAGTCGGCCAAGAACTCGCACTGCATCACCTTCCTTCACAGAGTATAAGGCCCACTTGGGCCCCTGGGCCCTTGGGCCTCCTGGGATCTCTTCTATTCCACTCACACACACTGCCCTGGAGCCGGGCAGACTCTCAGCTCTGAAGACCACCCGGATGATGCTCATCCCCAGACCTGGAGCTTCCACGAGCTCTGTGAGTGGATGTCCACCTGGCCACCTGCTCACCAATAAGCTCCTCAGGGTTAACACCACACCGGCCCAGCATCCTCTCCTCTCAATTCTTTTCAGTCACTAGAGTCATCCTTTACCTAGAAGTTTAAACCCCAAGTCTAGGGCTCATCTTTATATCTCCTATTTCCCGAGCCACCAGCATTCAACCCGTGAACAAGTCTTACCATCCCCCTCAATGGTGTCGAGCCTGCTCTCTCTCTCTCTCTCTCTCTCTCTCTCTCTCTCTCTCTCTCTCTC
>NDGN011548614.1:0-13061 GCA_002564285.1 Tympanoctomys barrerae | reverse complement strand
AGAGACAGAGACAGAGACAGAGACAGAGACAGAGACAGAGACAGAGACAGAGGGCTGGGTTATGAGTATGGGAGAGGAGGGTATCTTTAGAGTAAACAAAAGCTTTTAAGGAATTTTTAACCATCTGCTGCTGCAATAGCAGGAGTTTTAAGGAGTTAAAATTGGGGGGACATTGGGAATGAACATTTTTCATAGTGACAAAATTTGAGCTGAGCCAAGCTTTAAGACTTGAGGTGGTTCCTCAGGGACAGATGTGGCTGTGTGGCCTCAGAGCATCTACCAAGGAACGTGAACACAGTCTGTGCAGTCCCCTGGATGAATATAAATCTGGACATGGGCCTGTAGTTTTGGAACTAGGAAGGGGAACCACTCGTCCTCAGCAGGACACAAGGGTAGTAACGCTGTACCAAGCACCATGGAGACAGCTTCCCCTCAATCTGGGACTGGAAATCTCGATGAGACTCAGCTCACCTGGACTGGTGTTGGATGCAGGCTGCCAGCAGCACATAGGCAGGTTCTCAAAGAGAGAAGCTTGGTAGATTGGCAGGAGGCTTAGGACTGGGGCACCTTGGCCCCCAGGAGTCTCATGTGCTGCCCGTCCAGTCACAAGGTTGGTGGAGGCTCGGTAGGGGATTTAGCTAAGAGGATCTGTTGGCGGGTGTAAGACAGGCAGAGTTTCTGGTGATTGTGGGGGAGAAGAAAGCAAGGTAGGGGACCTCAGACTATTTCCCATTGCGGCGACAAAAGTTATCTAAATTAATGAAGATGTCATAATCGAGAGTTCCTGGCAGCGGCAGGTAGTATCATTGTCCAACTTACATTGTGGACCAAGCTATTTGTGAGATAAAAATTAGATGTTTGACTTTGATGTTGGAGAAACCGAAGGGGCCTCTAAGGACAGACATAAGACAATATAGGACAGAACAGTTTGGAGAGGGTATTGAAGAAGACTTGCCCATAGTGGTGAGAAAATTGGGTAGGGGGTGGGGCAGAGGGTGAGAGGAAACTGAAGACGATGGATGATCTTGTTGCAAGAGTCCCATAAAGGGTCGTAGAATCAAAGCCCTCCACAAACAGGCTTACTCAGTCAGAAAGGAGGCTGAGTAGAGGGAAGGAGCAGCTGGGCGTGTCAACACAACTTTGTAAAGAAGGGCCGGGCTGGCTGAGAGGCATAGACAGCTGTCCAGAGTAGAGATAGTTGTCCTCAAGGAGAAATCAGGATGATATAGAAAACAAAAGAGCTGAAGAGGATGTCAGTGTTGAAGAAGTCCTGGAAGGAACCCTGAAGGAATTTAGAGGCTGGAGTCTCAGGGAAGAGGGTTGCAGGCAGAGGTGAGCAAGTTGTCTGGGCAGGACATTGGTCTTCAAGATGTGTAAAGAAGGAAAGAGAAAATAGAAGTACAGAAAGTGACCTCATCTGGGCTAAAGTTAGGAAGGGAGCCTTGGAGACATCCATTGTGAATAAACTGAAAGAAAGAGTCGATTGTATGCAGCAAGTCCCCAGGGAGAAATGGCCCTCTTTGTCTTGTTTTCCCAACAAGTTGGACAATGGGAGAGGTTTGAATTTTAAGATGAGTTGAATGAGTGATGAGGGAATGCTCACAATTTTGGGTGTCATAGGTGGTTCGGTCAGCAAGGGAGTTCTGAGGTGCCTGGTCTGCTCAGAAAGGCTGGCGGCGGACCAGGGCAAGGCCCTGGTTGGGAGGGACTGGCAGAAGCCTTGGCATTCCTCCCTGGTTTTAGCACCAAAAGTTAGGTATGAATCCATACAATCAACCAGACCAGGCATTCTGACAGGAGTAGATTTACTGGGGGCATCAAGAAGGCTGGGTGTCTAGAGAACCAAGACAGCAGTTAACAAAGGGGGGACAGGAGACTTTATAGGATCTTTTAGGGAGGATGATCACAGGCTGGAACAGCTGAGAGGGAGCTAATCTTGGCAGGATACCTGGTCTGTGGGGGACCTTTAATGTTAACAAAGGAGAGTTTCATGGTTGCTTGCCCAGGTCAAAGTGAGGTGGACCAGTTCTGCAGTTTTGGGTTGGGCTCTGTGTGAGGCCAAGGGGGAGGGAGTTTGGGGCAGGATGCCAGAGGAAGAGTGTCTGGGGCAAGGTGCCTGGGAAGCTTTGAATCATGACCTACCATCTTCCATCGATAAAGAGGTGAATGGTGTGTGCTCCACTGGTCTGCTAGATGAGAGTGTGAGTTTGGGATCTGCAGGCTGTCTCTGCTGCTTGGTGAGGAGAAGGGCAGCCTCATTACCACTAGGTGGTATTAAAAAGTCTTGGACTTTCCACTGGCATTTCTCTGACACACTCCCAGAAGGAAGGCGAAGGGACACACCCTCAGCCCTGGGAGTGGAGGCATCCAGGCTCCCCACGTGCACTCCACTGGCGTCATGAGGAGAGGAGGGCTCAGAACATCCTGTGTTTCTCAAATAACCTTGGTGAGAAGTTTGTAGTTTCCCAGGGTGGAAATCTAGGATTCTATGAGCCCTTTAGAGGTGAGGTAGAGGTGTGCAAGCAATTTTATTGTGTGGTGTTTGGTTGGAGTGTAGTTGCTGTTGTTTAAAAGTTTTCTGTCTTACTAGACTGCCCTTTTTCTCATCCTTTGGCTAGAGGGGACAGGTTTGGAAGAGCTTTGTCTGTAAACACTGTCAACTTCGTTAGCCTCAATTCTAGGTTATACAAAGGAAAAAGGAAGGAATCCTAGAAAATAGACCACCATGGCATTCTTTAGGCCTCAAGGATTCTAACACTTCTGCCTTGTCTCCACCCTTCAGAGTTATATCTTATCTTGGAAATTTTAGCAGTATGAAGTAAACGAAAAGGAGAGTGCATCTGGTCTATTTTTTCCCAAAGTGGAAGTCTCCACTATTTTTATTTTATTTCTGTTGCTCTTTTCTCTTCCAAAATATTTATTTCTCAAGTTGTTGATGCCCCTTCTTTTTGTGGCATCCCTCCACCTACTTTATCTTTCTGTCATTTTAGACACTTACACTATCTCCAGTTGTTAGAGTACAAATCCCAACGTTTGTTGCACCTGCTGATTTCCTTCTGTCATACTTCTTTCCCTCTCGTGGCTTTTTATTGAATGAGTATTTGTCTTCAACTTGAACCTTTTCTCCTGCATTATAGAAACCATAAAGAGCAGTTGTCTTTTGTTTCTACCAGGTACCTCTGAGAATTCATCTGTCCAGGATCATTATTTATATTTCTAATTTTTCAGCTTAGAATTCATGCCTTTACACGGAATGTGATTTGGTATTCCCTACTTGAATATAGCATCAATTTTGAGTTTTAGTTCTGAATTGGAGATTTGTTTTACTTCCCAGATCGTTATGGAGCAGGATGCTTCCTTGTAAATTCATAGGATGTGTGATGCTCTTTTGTCCAGAGGACAACAGGGCAGCTCTTGAGGCCGCAGCCTTTTGCTCTGTCAAGTTCAGCAATCCTCTGGCTGCAGTTTTTTATTGTTCTTCTGTTGTCTGGACACAGCTCTTATTCTGAGTTGCTTTTAAATTCCCAGCTGCTCCCTGCATAGATTACATCTACCGATTACATATGAGTCTGGGAATTAATTATTTTTTGACTCCCTGGGATTTTGATCATGTATAAGCCGACATACAAGGCAACCAAGAACTAATAGTTAAAATTTCAGAAATTAACTGTTATAAATACACTGGGTAAAAAAATCATCCCTGTGTTTTTAATGTTGGAAGTTCTATTCAGAATGCCATGATATAAAAATTATACTTTTATTGCTTTATCCAAATCAGAAATCTTAAGATACGGTTTTACTTTTCATGTGAGGCCATATCCTTACAGGCCTATCCCTACCTGCCTCACTCCAACCTCTCATCCACAGTGGGAAAATCAGGGCTAAGTGAGTCAAATGTCAGGAGGCTACATAAGGGTTTCCCTAATCCATTAGTAGGTGCTTCTTTTTCTTTTCCATACTATCATTCTGCCTATATTTCTTCAGCTACAAGATTAGTTCTCTATTTTCCTTTTAGAATAAGTTCCAAAAAAAAAAAAAAAGAATCTAAATGTTTCTGTGAGGGAAGGTGATGGAAGGCACCACCAAAAGTCGGCCAGGCAGTGGCCTCTCCCTTGGAGTTTCTTCTGGATGCATCGACTAGAAGAACAGATGTCTTTTTGCATTTCTTCAGAGAACAACAGCACTTGCCAGCAGTCCTCAGGCCAAGGAAAGTACCAAGCCCTCGGCTTTATTAAGCCTTGGCATACCCCAACAGATGTCACTGTGAGCCAGCTCTATGTTTTCTCATTTTCTGCCTGTATTATTCCTTTTCTTTTCATTTCTTCTTTGTATTTCCCTTCTTCATTGCATTGCCCTAATATTTTTTTTTCAGAACTGGGGATTGAAATCAGAACCCTGCACTTGCCAGGGAAGCACTTATTCCACTGAGCCATCTCCCAGCCCCTCTAATATTATTAATAGTACTACTATGTTTTCAAAGTGATTATCATTAAAATACCTATTCAAGGATACATTAACATACCACATGAATATATTGTTCCTTATATGCTATGTTTTATAAGGTAACTTTTGATTTTTAGTTATCAGCAATATATCTGACATAAAAACTACAGAAGTAAGTGTTTCAAGACAATACATGAAGAAGTTAAAGAACATTACAAAAATGGAAATGTGGTCAATTAGTAATGCATTTCTTACCTTTATAGTCCATCCTTTAGTACTTTGAACCCATATGCAACTATGATGCTGAGGGAACTTATATTTAAAACATTGTGTATCCAGGAATCATTCAATCTGACACCCCCATTTGGTAAATAAGAAAAAAAACTGAGACAATAGTCACCCAGCTCTTCTGTTTAAAATTCAGGAACTAAATCTCTTCTCTACACTACCTTCATTTTCAGCATGAAATAAAATCTGCTTAGAACTGACATGGTGGAAGCTGAGTTCACTTGCCTGACCATCAGACAACAAAACAGTTAAGAAAGTCAAGTTTGGGGCACAGGCAGCCAGTGCTAACCAAAATTGGCACATTGGTGGCATTTGACCACTGGTTTATAAATGAAAATGAACATTGCCCAATTAGCTGGCATAGTATTACTCTTATAAAATAAAACATTTTAACAGTATAATTTAGTAACTGCAAATACAAGGTATAGAGGCAGACTGCCTGAGTCTGAACACCACTGAAGACATGCCTGATTCTGAGAAAGTTGATGTGTGTTCTGTGTTTCTTCTCATCTATACAATACAAATAGTAATGACCAAAAGTAAGTATTTCATTTACTTTGAAGATCAAATGAAATATAGATATATTTAACTATCTAGACATATATATCATGCTTAGAATAGTTTCTGTCAAAACTAAACACTACACAAGTGCTAACTATTACAATTAGTTATTTTGTAAATACATGTGAGTTTTCTCCTCACTAACCCTTCAAAGTGATTGTACTGAAATCCTCAAGAAAAGATGGACTCTTTCCTTGGAATCTGGCTCAGTCTCCTACTTCCTTGACTTGCAGAAATAGTGCTATTGCAGTTTCAAACCCAGACCTCCAGAACCCACGCCTGCATCTGCAGCCTCTCAGGTCTTCTCTCTACAGAGGTCAGACAAGAGTGAACTAACCAACTCCCCCCAAGATCTGACTACAACTTCACCGAACACTATAGGTTAACATTGCCCTTAATCAAGCCCTTCTAAAATTCCTAGTCCACTAAAATGTGAGCAAAATTAAATGATTGTCCCAGGTTGGTAAATTTTGCAATCAGAAGTTATACAACCAGAGAACCAGAACATTGCTAATGGAATGACTGACTCAGAACAGAATAACCAGGTGGTGTTTAGAGGGTCTTGTTTTTCATAAGAGAATTAAAATTCTGTATGATCCCTCCAAATAGATAGGAATATGTACAGAGTTACCAAAAATACATGAAGCCAGAAAATTGCCATTCCTACAGTGATGACCACTGCACTGCTCCCTGTGAGAAAGTGACTTTGAATAACAGATAACACCTGTTTTTGTTTTTGTTTTGTTTTGTTTTGAAACAAGGCCAAGGTTTAAAATTCTAAACACTCTCCTCCAAGAAAACTCCAGTAATATGGAATCAGGACCTATACTGTCCTCAGATTTATGCTTGTCTTTGAAGTTTCATCTTTTTAAACACACCCAATACATTTGGGTCCCATGGCTAAGGTGGAAGTATTTCTTGATTCACACTTTGAAAGTATTTGGCTTCTAACTCTATATAAGCCTGTCTTCAGAGTTCTCCTGAGATGCAAGGACCCATGGAGTAGAAAATGAAACACTAAGTGTCATGCAGAAAAGCACTGTGTTTACATTTTAAACTTTATGCAACGGAATGAAGTTTGGAAACTTTATATTTTTATATCACTTTTCTTGTGACCCAAAATTATTGGTTACTGATCACCAGAGTCAGAGAGCAAAGATACAGTGTTGTTTGATATGCTCCCTGCTTTTTTCTACTGTAGTATTAGATTCTTGAACCCTTACCTAGAGAAAGGAAATTTCCAAATGCACCTCATTAGAATGATGACTACACAATACACATTCTCTATGGCAGGCAATGTTTTATTGCATTTTCCCATGAGTAAAACTAAATGGAGGAGAATATGTGGCATCTAGAGCTGGACCTATTAGCTTGTAGTAGGTGGTGCAGAATGCTTAGCTCTGGTTCTTTTGCCAACTTCCTACAGGATCTTGGAAGAAAATCATTCATTTTATTCTCTAGGATCCTCATCCATAAAAACCTAAGAAGTAATACTGACTTGAAGGACCTAAATAAAACATTGTATGTAAACATACTAGCACAGTTTTGCCTAAAATAAATACTTTACTAAATTCATTTTAGAATTGACTTTTAAAACAAATGTCAATTTTTACACCAACCCTAGGTTCTGCACAATTGCAGAGAAAGGATCTTATGTCTAATTATATCCATTAATAAAGACATTTTATCCTAGAATGTTAACATTATGTGCAAGTGTTTTTAAACACGTTACCTTGCAAATGGAAAAGAGGTAATAGCAATTCTAATGATAACTGTGGAAAATCAATTAAAGTGATAGTATTTGTTTGAGATATTAAGATTCCCAGCAAGTGGGTTGAAATGCCCATTTGAAGTATGTTATTTGTTATTATTACTCAGTAAAAATGTCCAAGCCAGAGTCCACCCTGGACAATGACACAGAGGTGGAGTAGTCCTTGTCAACACGGGTGGACTTCCTTGTACCAGGCACGACAGATGCCTCCTATTTGCTTGCTATTTCTGCTATGCTCATTCTGTACCCCACAAGCTCCAAGGTACCCAAATTTCTCACTATGTTTCAAGCCCTTCTACCACCCTGAAAGGCAAGTCACACTTGAGCAGAAGATAACTTGGGAATTTCTCAGTGTAATATAACTTGAGGCAACATAGCTGTTCTGTGAATTGTGAAATTTATAAGCAGATGATCCCTAAATACAGTACACTGGCTGCAGAATGAACTGGACAGAAGGTAGAGACAGTAGATTTGGAATTTACAAATTTTTCATTGAGAGGAGACAGGATAGACTGAGAATAATGAAAGATTCCTCTTCCTAATACTTAATAGGTAACAAAGTAATCAAAATATTTAGCCAGCCTTAGATGTCCTAGAATCAACAATGGTAAAATCTTGGTATCTTTATCCCTTATAAGAACTCTTGGTTTGCTAAGCATCTGATTTTACCCTTATAAGGTAGAAATAATTACATACTACATTGGGTTGCTTTAACTACCAAATCTCTAGGGGAAAACAAAAAGCTCTGAATAACATTTGCCAATCCCTGTGGTATAAATGCATTCAAAATGGTCAGCTTCAAATCATAAAGCACAGCATGGAAGAGAGGTACAATAGCCCATGATATAGTATTTCAATTTTACACAAACAATACACTTAGATAACCTCAAAAACATATAATAGTAAAGCAAAAATAGAGTAATGAGTTGGAGTTTTGATCACATAATTTATTTTAATAACGTCTGTATTTCATAGTCAGCTTTCAAAATTCCTTAAAATGTAATTATCAACTCTCACCAGCTGATGTGAAGCTGGATCTGGCACACCATTGATTATATTGCCTTAAAAGGCTCATTTGAGAATGATCATGCTAGTTTTTTTTTTTTATTAAATCTTAAGGAAATCACATTTAAATTATTACTTTATATCTTTCCAATTTAGCCATCCAGGTAACCTTACTAGTAACTCTTAGTGTTAAACAAGCTGATGCTACTCGGGTATCAATTTTATTGCTATTGCAATGGCAAGAAAAATACCAAGACAGCACCTAGGATTTGAGGCACAGTTATATACCTCAATGGACAATGGTGAAGAACCTTCTCAAGATATCAGGCCCTGACATCCACTTGTCTAGGGCTTGTATGATTTAGACAAGCAGGAAGTATAGAGGCAGAATGGCTTGTCAGTTGGGGATTGGTTTACGTGATGTGCATCATAGTGCCCAGGTATGCATCAGAGTGGGCAGCCATTTCTAAGAGACAGGAGCAACTTGAACTAAGAAACTGAAGGGTACTGGTTCGGGGGATACAGGCATTTTTTGGTTACTCGTATAGCTATCTCTAGAAGCCTGCCAGAGATTATCTACAAACTTCAGCAGCTGCTAGGTGGCTGAGATATATGACAGCCACCAAGCTGATATGTGTTACATCAGCAGCAAATTCCTCAAGGGGAGGAATAAGCCATGGTGGTCTACCAATAAGCTCCTTTTGCTGACATATTCTATGCCTCTGGCCTTATTGAAAGCTAAAAGAGGAGGCAACCTGCACATTCTGAGACCCCACTGGTTACAGAAAGCTACGAAATCATTGTTTGTGGTTGTCTTTTCTGTGAAGTCTATAGAGGTTTCTTTGTTCTTTTCTCTCAGATGGCATGTTAAGACACATATTATCACATGAAAAGGAGGAAGGTAAGAAATTGACCAAAGAAATAATTTGTAACCAGAAGGAATAAGTAAAATGGTGATAAAGGAGGGAGGGAGGAGGAGGGAAAAAGAAGAAGGGAGAGAGTTTTCATTTAGTTCCTATCCTGAGGCTAAAATCTGATCCAGCTTATTAAATGAAAGAACCTATTTCCAGGTTTCTCGGAAATTCTCCCCTGGCAAAACTATTGTATCTTACACAGGCAATGCCTTTTTGTCTGAATGAAAAAATAAGTAATTACAGAGCTCCAAAGATGGGAAATAATGAAAGATATTTTACTAATTTAATACAATATTTTTATTCTTTTGTTAATAATACCAAGTTCACTCATTGGGAATGCAGAGGATCAAGGGCAACACTAAAATTTTTATTTCTTAAAATGAACTAAACATTTTAAGACAAAAGGCAAAAACAATGAGAATTGGTCTAAGTAAGTTTTTAATGTGCGGTCTTGAGTGCTCACCACTTTTTCTTGCCATTCAGAGGCTTTCCCAAGTCTGAAGCTATGTGAATGTGCTGGAGCTTCCTGATTACGCAGCTGGAAGGTGGATAGAGGAGACACTGAGGTCATCCAGAGTGGACCTGATTAGGCCTAGCAGAAAATGTATAGAATCAAGGATAGAGCTTAGACAAATGGAAAAGATGGAAAGTCTGAGAAGCAAGAGGTCCAAAAGCAAAGGATTTAGAAACGAAAGGAGAACAAAATTAAGCCGAGATAATGTAGGGTGTGTGTGTGTGTGTGTGTGTGTGTGTGTGTGTGATATGTGTCCATATACATGCATTCAACAATGCAGTAGTCTAAGCTTCTTGGGCAGAGGATGATTAACACAATTTTGTTATAAATAAAATTTATTTATTTATTTTTTTGTTATAATAAAATTTGTTATAAAATTTTTTCTTCAGTCCTTTAAATAAAGCAAACCAAGTTGCTCACATTTCATTACAGTTTAAGTAGAACACAGTACAACAAAGAAATATGAAAAAAAATGTGGTGGAAGCAGAGTTTGCTGGTGTCCTTTACTGTTCTGACATGTAGCTCTAAGCGTGTCCTTTTGCCTTTTAAATCTGTCTTATTTTGAATCATGAAACAAAACATATTTGACAACAAACTCCATAGACATGCAGAGAATAGTGGCAAAGACTAACACTGCAGCAAGTATTAAGCTATAAGGGAGAAATGCACAATATAATAAAAAGGAAGAAATTATCTATGAAGCATGTTAAAGAGACAGTGTCTCCATCTACTGTAGAGTTGCAGCATTTGAACCTCCAGTGTCTTGATGTTTTATCTCTTCTCTGAACTTAAATTTCTTCTTTTCTCTAAGGAGGATGATCTTTTAGAGGACAATGAAATTGTTTATGCTTCAGGGAAGTCGCATGCTTTTCCTTTATTTGTGAACAGATATAAGTAAAGCAAGCCATTGCTTCTGCCCCCTCCTCCAGCTAGCTAGATTTCTAAGCACAGTTCCCTTCTATTTCTTTTGTATTTTTCCCTTTAAATTAGCCTGCTTTTACTTTCTAGAAACTTACTATTCTGTCACCGTTTTGGAGCTCTGGATAATGCCAGAACATGTTAAAAACAAAGTATCTTTGCTTTGGAGAGAGCTTCTGGATTTACCATATATTTCATTCAAAGGAGAGATAGTAGAAGAGACACATTTTCCTTAGATCATGACAAAATCACACTTAAGAAATAATCTCTCCAAGGAGGTATATTTATTCTATAATCAGTTGGTTTCACTATTAAAGTATATGTTATTCTCCAGCCCCTCCAGCTGTATCTATGGTTTTGACTTATACAGTTTCAGCTACCCATACTCTGCTGCATTCTGAAAATATTGAATGGAAAATTCTGGGAAGAAAAGAAATTTCTGAGTACTCAGTTATATACTGTTCAGAGTAGCATCATGAAGTAGCATCCCACCTGGATTGGGAGCTGTCAGTTTGACACACATATCCACACTGTGCACACTGCCCACCCATTATTTGCGTAGGAACTGTTTTGGTTATCAGATCAGTGGCCCTGGTAGTACTGAAAATAACCCTTATTTTATTTCATAATAGCCCTAAATAGTAAGCATGGTAAAGCCAGCAATCTGAATATCTGAATGTACCATAGAGAAAATCTAAAGTACTTCCTTTACGTGAAAAGGTAAGAGTAAAAGAAAGAATTTTGAGAGAGCACAATCACAGAACTGCTATTATTGTATGTTATAATTGGTCTATTTTATTAGGAGCTACTATTGTTAATTTATTCCTATGCCTAGAAATTAAACTTAATCTTAGGCATGCATTTACATGCCTATTGGATTCACTATTTTCAACCAGTAATTTCAAGCACTTCCTGGGGTTCCTGGGCCACAGTCCCTGAAGATACCAAGAGGCTAATAAAGTTCTCTTAAAACCCTACTTGTTATTGCCTAGTTACATAAATCATCCCTTCCAAAATAGTACAGCTAATTTATGCACCAGCCTGAGTACATAAACTTTTCTCTTTCTGCTCCAATTTTGGCTGAGCACACAAAGGTTCTTTGCTACTGTCCAGGCAGCACTACAGCATGGTTCCAGCTTGTGTGAATCTGCAAAGGTCCAAAGGATCAGCCTCACCAGACTCAGAAGTAGAATACAGAAAAGTTCCATGAGTGCAGAGTCTCAACAGATTCATTCTCCTGAGTCTGAGGCACTATTCTTGCAAAGAAACAGCTTTTCAGCACTGCCAAAGAAAAGAAATCTATGTAAATATCTCTAGTGTGCAGGATAAAGCTGAAAGCCTATGGGTAAACTACGTCCAATGAAGGGTGTTACCTAAGCACTCCTGTCTCACTTGGTGATGAGAGAGGAGGAGTTCTGTATCTAGCAGCTTTCTGGGGCATTCCAGGATTAAGAGAATTCATACGCATCAGAGAATTCATATGTGTCATTTAAAAGAAGGTTGTTTTTAGAAGAGCCTTGAATGTTGAGTTACTTTGTCTAGTTTTGAATAAATTCTGTTACTCAGATATTAGCTGTCTTATCTTAAACAGATGACTTCTCCTTTCTAAATCTCAGTTTTATTGTTAATACAAAAAAATGCTTCCTACCTCACAGAGTTACTCCAAGGAGCAAGATTAACTTGTGACACAATTCATAATTTCCAAAATGCCTTCCTTATTATCAATGGCAGCAACATTATTTGTGAAAATCTAAACAATGTTTTTAACTGCTGAAGGTATTTCTTGGTTTGGATCATGGAAAAGAGCCTGCACACTCCCAGATAACAATATAGCTCTCCTTTAAAAAAGAATCAGGTAATCAAGAGGATTACAAGGGCAGGCGAGATAGCTCAGCAGACTAAGCACCTTTGGCAAGCACTGATCGGGGTTTGATCCCTGGCACCACATGCCATGTTGGCCTTGACCCCAAGGCACACTGAGCCAGCAATGGAGTCTGGAAATGGTAGCGCACAACTGTAATCCTAGTGGTAGGAAGGCTGAAAACAGGAGGGTGACTACGAGTCCAAACTGAATAGTGAGACCCTGTACCAAATATATAAAATGGAAAAAAAAAAACAGGGTATTATAGCTAACTGTTCCTTTCAACTATTTTTTGATCAATTTGGTATGCCTAGATCTGATAATCTAAACTGCCTTGAAGATAACAATATGCATTATAAAAATCATTGTAAATTTCCTACATTTTGTTTTGAAATTCTATATTTTAATTTTTTATTTTTTTATTCTCTTTAAAATAATTTTTAGGCTATGGAGATATCTCAGCAGTTTAAGCACCTGTTTTACAAGGGCAAGGAGCAGTTTAAGCACCTGTTTTACAAGGGCAAGGTACTAGGGATTTAATCCCTAGTACTTCAGGCCCTACTGGCCATCAAAATTGGGCATGGTGGTGTACACCTGCAATCCCAGTGCTGGAGAGGTTGAAACAGAAAGATCACTATGAGTCAGAGCTGCATACTGAGACTCAGTACCAAATAAATAAATAAATAAATTTATACAATTAAGTATTATTCAGCCATAAAACATGATAAATTTGAGTCTTTTGTTGGTAAATGGATGCAACCAGAGAACATACTCTTAAGTGAAATA
>NDGN011548608.1:0-10602 GCA_002564285.1 Tympanoctomys barrerae | reverse complement strand
AAAAAAAAAAAAAAAAAAAAGGAAAAAAAGAACAAAATTTTAATACTACATCTACATCTCACATTCTTCCGAAGTGCACAAAAGTCCTAACTGCAGGACTTTTTAAAAATCAGAAGTGGGTTTAAAATCAATTATGTCCGTTTTCCTCATCCGACAGGCTCATATAACCAGCAAGCAGGGTGAAGCACAAACAGCTGAACCATTTCAGAAGCAAAGCAACTCAGGTTGTGAAATTCTAACCAGAGACTTTCATGGTGACAGTGTTCCCAGAAGGGAGGCCCTTTTCATTCCATTAAGCAAATGTGAAGGCTGCTGAAGGGCACTAAACATTTAAATGGACACTAATGGGAAGATGACCACTTATAATTATTTCTGACCTGATAAACTGAAATAAAAAATGATTGGTTTGTGGGCAACAAAATAATTTAAGAAATGGTCATCAATTTTTCTTCAGTCATTAGTTTTGTGTATAGAGTCTGCATTTGACTTTCAAAAGAAGGAATACAAATGACAAGAGAACAGTCGAGCAAGCTGCCTCGAAATCGAGGTTGGGGCCAACCGATTTTAGTACATTCTATAATTTTCACTCTGTTCACTGTTGTGCTGTTCTGAAACACAGAGATGATTAAATTATCATTAATGTATATATACAATATTTTGTAATAAAAGAATTAAAACAAGTCTTTCAGTTTAACTTTATTTTCACTTACAAAATGTCACAAGATAATTTGTTTACTGTTTAAAAAACTGTTTTTCCACAGATAACTTGCAGTTTACATTTAAATAAGATTTCAAAAAACAAAATCTATGACCAGGAGTGTTTAAGATGCCATCAGCAGGCCTGAACAGGCTGGTGTGAGCTCCAGGATCATCAGTGCTAACGATCTGCATCGAGACCTACATCTGGCCTGGACAGTGAACCAAACTATGGCTTGAAACCATTTCCGTAAATGGCTCCTGTAGCCAAACACTCGTTTAAAAATGTATGTTGCTCAGCTTCTACTTTGTGCCAGGTAAAAGGCTAGATCTATGAATAAGGAAAGGAGGCAGGCCAAGCAGGCAGGAGAAGGCTTTGTGCCCCATGCCTCTTCTGGGCAAGCATAAGCCTTCTGCAAGGGCTGGACAGCACAGGAAGGCTGGAAAGGAGCATGCTCTAGACTCTGGGTTCTTGTCGGGTTGGGGTGCTACCCACAGGGCCCAGCAACAAGGGGAAAACAAGGAAAAAGCAGCCATGACAGGCCCTCCAGATGGCTTCCGGCAAGAGACCTGAGTGAAGAAGACTTTGCAAAAGCAGCCAGGGAGCAAGGGAAAGGCAGACAAAACAAACCTGTTTTCTGTGGGTTCAAGTTTAGGGCACAAGTCTGTAGCAAGCTGGGCAAGAATTAAGAGTCACGACATAATCTTACATTCTTCGCTTAGCGCATGGTGATCGCTATGATTTCCTCAGACACCCTGCCAACTGATCTATTTTCTAACAATATCCATTTCCTTCTGAAGTATGATGAAGTATTCTGTGAAAACTGAACTTTGGAAAGAACCTACTTTTGAATTAAAACCATACTTAATCATAATTCTGGAGACCCAAGGGGTTTTGGCTAAGCAAAACAACATCAAAGAGAAAGACCCCAAACTCCTAAAAATGCAGAGGGAATGAGGTACCAGCATGGCCCCCATCTAACTTTGCTTCTGCTTTCTAGAAGCCACACCCTGCAGAGATGAGGGCTTTCTTGCATTCCATCGAGTTCTTCTGACGTCTTTCCTGGTTCAGCCTCTCCCTGCAAGTGTGTCATTGACAGGGGCAGTCATGTTGTTGACTTGTTCCTAAACTACATGTGAGGCTGAACTTGTGTTATGAGCTGCTGTTTCCTTGTTGCTTTTAGATTCATAATGAGCCGGTACAGTATAAGGTACGTCTTTTGCTTCTTGGTCCTTTGGGACACTGCCACCAATGGCAGTATTTTCAAAAAGACCTTTAATGGTCTGATTGACTAATAAGTTGTACTTATTTAGCGAACACACCTCGGGATAAGTATATAACTGTGAAACCACACAAAATCATAAAGACAGAACATTTAAAACAAATGAAGTTACCAGATATAAACATGCAAAATTGGTTTAAACAAAACAGAAAAAGTTATAAGAAATTAAAAAGAAAATAATAAAAAGAAAAAAATTTTAACTGCTCCTTTCAAAAAACCAGCAGAAATCAACAGCACAATTATCCAAACTATCCTGCATATATACATAAATATATCTTTTTCCCTTCTTTCTTTTTTCTTTTTTGGCGGAACCAGGGATTGAACTCTGGCCCTTCAGCTTGCCAGGGAAGCGCTTATTCTACTGAGCCATCTCCCCAGCCCTTTTCCTTCTTTCTTTAGTAACCATTGTTATCAATTCCTATCATTTTGCTTAGTGAAATTTTGTGTCTTTTCTAATGCTGTTCTGTTATTACTATTCTGTATTCTTTGAAAAATTAAAACAAACAAAACTGTGTGAAGCAAATTCTGTCTTTGGAATTTCACAACTCCAAGGCAACAGAAATAGCAACAACCCTTCTTTATTCTCTAGAGGAAAGACTTCAGTCTACACAGCCCTCATGAATATGGCTGAATATTTTTCCCTCTGTGTATCAGGGGTTAGTGTTTCTTCTTTTATGACCTGCTCCTGTTTGCCTTTCCATAGAGGCCGCCTGACACTCTAAGCAGAGGGCCTTTCTAGGTACTTCTTCTGCCGTGATTCTTCCCATTAAGTGTGCCCTCAAGCCCAAGGAGATCCAAAGCCATTTTTATGACAAATAGCTAGCGTAGTCAAGCTTACCACACTGTTAATAGCTGTGACCACTAATAAAAGGGTAACAATAAAACATAAGAAAAGTATCAATTAAACTACTTCTGTGTATATTTATTACCCCAATGTCCTGATACTTATGCTTTCCTGGAGGTCGTGACAGCCACACTAGATGGTCTGAAATGAACAAGGAATAGCTCACGGCCACAAGAAGGGCTCAGGGAAGCTTGGCAATTCATTGCTTCAGAGTCTACAGGCTTTATCTTCATGTTAAAAAAAAAGCCCAGTCCCGCTGACTTGGCCACTTTGCCCATCCAGTCATATGTGGAATATCTTTGCAATTTCTGAGGATAATGGGTTTTGTAAGAGCACTTTCCAGCATATTGCTAACACTGTTTAAAGTGCATTATTAGTAAACTTTTTTCCATTCAGATTGAAGAGAAAATTATCTCTACTACACTTTCCTTTATTACATATTAAAAATTATATGATAATATATGACGTATAAGTGATAATTTCTCTCCTTGTCTTGGCTACTAGAAGCTAGAAATTTATAGTTTCTAGGATAATATTTCCTTAGTACTTTGGTTTTGTCTCTTACTGTACCAGTAGATTTGATCCAGCTATACAATGATTTAACAGCAAGCTGCTTCAAAACCATTTTTAAAAGAAGCTGAGGTTTGACTGGGATTTATTTGCTGGAGAGAAAAAACAGTACCTGGCTTACTGCATCTCTGAGGATGGTGGACAATTAAAATAAACAGTAATTACTAATTCTGACTTTGCAAACCTCCTATGTGTTTCTAATGATATCAAGGGGATAATATATAAATTTCCCCAAAAGGAAAAAAGATCTTTTGAGAAGATTTATAAATTGAATAATTAAAAGAAAAAGACATTCAGAAACATAAAGAAGGCAAAAACTGGAAAACGCAATTCTGGTTGCTATTTTCTATGCTGGGTCAGTCAGGAAGAAGTCTGAAGGGGAAAAGAGCTATGTAATAAACACAAAATAGGTTGGAAATCCATGTGAAGGGCCAGGGAGATAGCTCAGCATAGCGGCATAAGTGCCTGCCTTGTAAGTGGAAGGCTCCGAGTTCAATCCCTAGCACTGCACAAAATTAATACATAAATCAAAACTATATGAATAAGATATATGGAACAATGCAGTTCATCCTGTAAACGACAGCAGGTGGAGGTACTAGGGCTATGCCTCTCCCTGTCAATACACAGGTTCTGACTGTTCTCACACCATAGCCCACAGAAGAGGAACCACCTGCTGTGCTGATGCCAGATGTCCTTCCCAGGCCGTCCCAGAGCTCCTGGAGCTCACACCTGACTGCAGAGCTCACAGGTGCTCCTCATGCTGGGATACTCACATTAAGCTCGGTCGGTGCCACTGCGTGGTCCGGTTGTTGTGGTTGACGTAGTACGTTCGGCCTAAGTTGTCCACTTTCTCTTCCCAGCCTGGGGGCAGAGGTGGAGGAGGAAGTTCCTCCTGATGCTGAGAAGCTGAGTCGTTGGAGTCCACAACTTCCCACCCATGCTGTGGGATAAAATGAAGTAGAAGGTCATGGGGGTGATTCAGAAGGCTGAGGGCAGAGACAAGGACAACGTGGTCTGCCTGTCCTTCTGCGGTGCTCTGTCATGCTCTGCTGGGCTCCTGCAATGGCTTCCTGTGCCACAATGGAATAGGATCCCCCAAAAGGATAAAGTAAACGAACACTTTCAGGCCTCAAAAATCTTTTCAGTAATGGCCAGTTAATTACACCACTTACTAAGGAGGACTATATGGTGGGAAGCTTTGTGGGTTTGGGTATGGAGTTGATGAAGGGACTTAAGACTCATTATATTCTTCCCTATCTAGTGTTGTCCTTCTGCTATGAGGGCCTTCAGAGCTACAGAAAGCTGTGCCAACAACATGGGCCACCTCACAGCCGTCACCCCATCAGCATCTCACAAGGGAAAGGTGCATCGTGCACAAGTGCTCTGATAGACAGCGTGGTCTGCGTGGAGGGGGCCTCAGAATTTGCTGGTCTCCACACAGGATGACCCTGAGAATGGAATGCCGAGGAGGTAAAGCCTCCACTCTGTGTCTGCCATGATCCCAAGGGCCAGAAGAAGTCTGGGAGCTGTTGCCACTGCTACTTAGCCTCTGCAGACAAACAGGCTCCACAGTACCAGGGTTAGAGTTACATTTTACAATGCATACTTCAGGCATTAAGTATTGGTTTTCTAACATCCCCTACTAAAGTCACTGGAAAATTAAGTAATTCACTGGTTACTGCATTTGGAAGGCAAGATGAGTGTAAAAAATTTCTTGGATTTGACATAAAATCTGTTGCTGTGCTCATAAAATCTCAGCCTCCACAACTGCCTGCCACCCACTTCAGTCCTTGTCACATGGGCAGAGCCAAGAGCCCAGAGTGGACACTGCCTGGAACAGTGACCTCCTGGTTGGAGGGGTTTGGTAAAATTGCCCACAACACATTATTCACATATCACATACATGCAACAGCTGCAAACGGATGTGAGGACAGCCACAGAAGGGCCTTGTTCAACAGATGCTCTCTGAACAGTAAAGAATGTGGCTCTTAAGAAGCGCTGTCTCAGCACGTGCTGTGAAGGTTTAACAAGACCCACAACACAGGTATGCGACAAGAAAACTAAAAGGCTGCTGTTCCAGGAGGACAAAAAAGAAATTCTGCCCAGCTAACTCCAAGGTGGCCTTTCCAGAGGAGGGCTGTTCTAAGCATGCCATCACCTGGGGATCAAGCAACTCAGAAACAGGGAGAGATTTTCTCAATGAGAATATCTATTCTGAAGCAATTTTAAGTGCTACAGGACACTCTTGCGGAGCTGCTGCAAGTCCAAGGCAGACACAGCCTCAGGCCATGAGGATAACTTCGCGGGTGGTGGGGCTGCTGACACAAGACACTGCTGCGCTGTCTAAGGAGCAGTCTTCCTAATTATTAGTGTTGCCGCATAAAATGAAAAATTAAACTTTTAAACTAAAACAAGCATATTGGTAGGCTATCAAAGATGCATTCAGGGACAATGTCTTTTCATATTTAACTTTACAAACTCTTTCTTTCTTTCTTTCTTTTTTTTTTTGTGGAACTGGGGATTGAACTCAGGCCCTTGTTCTTGCCAAGGAAGCGCTTATCCTAATGAGCCATCTCCCCTGCCCCTACAAACTCTTTCAACTTCCTTTAATGCGAAGCCTCACAGTGGAATATGAGCGAGGTCTTAGCCAGAAACCCAGGCCTAGGCCTGCAGCTGTCCACCCACCTCCATGTCATCTCTCTGCTCGCTGTTTTCTTCATCCTGTCCTCCATTCTTGGGCATGTAGGCCATTTTCAACCGCAAAAATCCCTTAACTCGAGATTTATGACTGCACAAAGAAAGAAAATCAGTTACAAAGGATCTGACTTGCTTATATGCGGCCTTTTTATGGCAACTGATGACACAAGCCTCAGAAAAACCAATGCTGAAATTTGCAGGATGCCCCCTCCACTGTGTCCTCCCTTTCATGTCTTACCTTCTTGGTCGGAGGAGAAAGTCCTTAAACGTATAAGGTCGCTCCATGGTGGGGTCTTCTGTCTATGGAAAAGAAAAGTAAATTAGGTCTCCACATTCCTGGCAATTTTCGCCTACCCAGATCCTAAGGGATACACTGATGTATTTCACAGTGTGGCAAAGGTAAAAATGGAGTTGGTTTTTGATCGCTCTAGATGATTAATTAAACATCTGATAGGCTGTGGGGCTCTGTCTACTTAAGATCCACTAGGTGTCACTGTCCACATCAGGTTTTAGGAGCCAACCCCAGCCACAGACAAATGACAAAATTATAGTTGTCCCTGCCAAGTGTAATTTTCTAACTGCAGGGTGCGGCCTCAGTCTCATGGAACTGATTAGCATTGGAGAACCAGGGGCCACTGGTGCCTTGATATTCCTGTGACTTCAGAAATCTAAACTAGGAGTCAACAGAATCCCCAATATCTAGTTTAGAAATAAAGGCAACTTTATTTCTCACATTAAAATATTGTGTCATTAACCTAAATAAAACAACATATCTGTTGTGCAGAGATTGCCCAGGAAGTACTATCGACTAATCTCTGTGGGGGCTCATCTCGTGAAACTGGGATCTTTGTTCATGTAAAAGAAATCAGTCTTCATTTACTGTACAAAATTGGATGGCCCAACAAAGCAAGAAGCTAGAAATGTAAGTTACTATTATTTTTAAGATACTATACATAGTACAACTTCAAATGCCTTGACTCTTCAAATGAATGCAACTTAAAGTGCTTAACTTTTATAGAAAGAGACAGACCATACTACACTGAGTTAGTCACTGTATCACTTACATTTGAAATGGTCATTACCTTAGGCCTTGCTTCTACCTTCCACTGGCTTCTTACTCCTCTTAGAATAAAAGGAAAATTCCTTCCTGGGACCCACAAGGTCTACAACCTGGCTTTTCAGCACCCTTCACCTCTCTGTAAACTGATCTCCTTTGGATTCTCCAGAGTACTCCCATATTTCTGGCCTCATCTGTTCCATGAGCGACACGTCAAAGCCTGCCGGAGACCCACAGATCAGCAGAACCCAGTGCTGGGCAGCTGGCTGCACACAGCGTGGCTATCCCCACTTTGCATCTTCCCAGCAGAATTCCTGTACTAAGCTAGCATAGCACTGTTCTTTATCTTCCTTTATCACTATCTGAGATTATCTTATTCATTTACTTATATACTAGTTTATCATCCATCATTTCTAGGATGTAAGCCTGTGACATCAGAGACTTGAATTTGCTCATAATGTTTTGCTGCTGCCAAGAATATTGCCTGATGCTAAGTGGCACAAAGATAAGTAGTTGATAAATTCATTTGATTTACAGAAATTAACAAGGTACTGAAAACTTTGTAGCACTGAAAAAAACTACTAAATTCTCAGGATTTATTTATTGCTAAGGCAGTAAGTCAAGCTTGGGCATTTGGGAATATCTGCTATTTAAAAAGTTTCACAATGTACATCATGTATTATGGAAAATTTTGTAATTAATATAATTTCTAGCATCTCATCCTTGTTTTCATTTGCTTGATTAAAGAAAAGCTCTTTATCAACACCATGGAGATGACATAGTACCTGCCTCAGTGTTATAATGCTGTGGGGGGCCACCAACAGGTCACCGGGCTGCGTGGCAGATGAATTCACTGATATCGCAAAGGAGGAAAATGACTAAGTTTGACTTGAGGACCAGAATGCTTTGCGGGTGAGTTGTACAATCCTGGAAACTAAGCCCTGGGCCTCATGCATGGCAGGCAAGTGCCCTACCGTGGCACTGCACCCCCAGCCCTAGCAATTGGATTTTACAGGGTTGCTGGGAGGAAAAGCCAATAATATGGTACCAATCCCAAGGGTACTTGGCACACCTATCAAATGTGGCCATTTTCATCACTGGCCAAATCTACATTTTCATATTATGTGACAACTGCCAACTCCATGTCATGCAACAAGAGACAGAGAGCTGGAAAGTTTGTATGGAAATGAGTGTAGGACTGACCATTTGTGGACCACTGGACTAATCAGGTACTTCTCTAAGCTGCTGTCTCCTTACCTGGAAAATGCGCCCAGAGCCAGACAAACGCCTTTAAACTCTAAGCAAACGCCATGACCTTGGCTCTCCACCTGAGAAGACACCACTGTCCTGCCCCTAGCCATAAACCTACGTAGGCTGAAAGAATGCTGGTCACCTCAGTATACCTAAGCTATAGACAGGCATCACTTTACAGCACTTTGGAATGAGATGGGAAAACACTAACATTTTAAAAGTAGCTCTCTCTGCCTCAGTGCACTATTGAAGAGTACAGAAGTCTTGGGGCTAGGCCAGGTAGAAGCGTCGGAGATCTATGGGAAGGGCAGACACGAGAGAGTAAAAAGAGCCAGGAAAGGGCCCCAAGGTGCAACAGGCAAATGCCTGTCAGTTTCTTCTCATAGTTGAGAAGTATGTTGTTATTCTTGTAATTAGTTTTTATCCCAAAATAATTAGATATAAATTATCAAACATGCTACATGGACACCGAGCGCAGTAGGCAGATGTGCAGAGGGTAGTGTAAAATGACCAACGATCACACACAGCCACAGCTGAGGCTGCTCCTGGGGCTGGCGGAGAAGATGGCAGTGGCCGCATCTAACCTGCAGCCCAGGCGCAGGCTGGTCGGGGAACAGGACCTTCCTCAATTACAGCCTGCCATCCCCTCCACATGCCTTCTGCTGGTGCTCGGCTGCCAGATCTCCTAGGCAACACAAATGTCATCACAGCCATGGAGCCTCTGGTCAGAGAACGCTGGAACAGCTCCGCAGCTCTATCCCAGAGCTGGATGGAAAGTCGGCCCTGTCTAGGCAAGCACCCTCATATTACAGGCAAACAGAGGCACAGAAAGGAATACTAACTTGGTTAAGGTCACTCAGGCAACTTGTGTCTCTGAGATGGAAGCCAACAACGTCTGACAGAGTCCTACCTTTTAAAGCCCAACCTCTGGAGACTTCCTAGAGTGTGGACCTGCGCTTCCTTACTTCCCTGCCCTGTAGAAAGGGTCGGTCCACTCACCCTACTTGTTCTCTCTTCCCTTCCCTCCTCCCGTCAAAGTACAATAAAACAGAGAAGAAATATTAAAGATAAGCAAACCACCCAGAATAGAAGCGAAGGAAATAGAGGTCCCCACTATTCTAGACAACTTGCATCTTATTTCCAATCTTTTTTTTTTTCCCTGCAAATAAAATGGGGAGGACTGAATCGCACCACCAGGAAGGAAATTGAATCGTAATTCTAAAATTATTTTCTTTCCTTTGGAAGCATCTGATAAGTAGGAAGCAGTGAGGAACCTATGCTCAGAGAGGGAAAAGAAGTTGATCTGTTTTTATTATCCCTCCTTCCCTCCCTTCCGGCTCAGGGATAATGACACCGGGCACTGCAGCCGGTACTGAGGCATTCGCTTGCATGCAGAGTGCCCAGCTCTGATGACCCTCCCTGCCCCCTCCACTCCCAGCTGCCTCCTCCTCCTCTTTCTCCTCATTGCCCTGGCAGAGTACCAACTTGGACTTGCACATAATGGCCTACAAGGCCCAGCACAGCATTTAATTAATCCAGGTGCCTAACTCTTGGCACCGGTGGCAGAGGAATGTAAGGGCCAGCTCCACCGCTCATGCTGCCAGAGAGAGCCTCTCCCCACCTAGGGCTGTGCTGCTCACTGCGCCACTTGCGTGAGAGGCGTGCGGACCCTGTAGTCAGCCTGGAGGCTTCCCTGGGCCAGAGAATCTATGGCCGCAGATGGGGATGTCCTAGGAGAGTGGAGGCTAGAATCTGAAAGCAAGGTTTTATATTGCAAACACCAATATCCACTGGCAACTGCAGCGACAGGCCCTTGGAATTCCAGTGAGGAAAAGTTCTTCAGTCGATGTCAGGAGGGCAACAGTATTTCTTTTTCAAAACACGTAAGACAGAATGTTTAAATTCTTCAATTTTCTAGCAGTCAGCAGTATATACTAAGTTCCTTTCTCCTGCCTTGATTTTTGTCCATCAAGTTTCTGATTTAGATAAGAGCTTCATTCAACGCTGGCAATATCTGCAGGCCAGAAGCAAGGCCGACAGTGGTTTTGCTTGAATGAATAAAGGTTTGTAATATTTTTGGCAACAAGATAATGCCTCATTCCTACTTTGGGATGCCTCGAAATAGATGGTATCTATGTCAACATGGAAGAATGGGCAACTGGGTGTTTTTCTACTAGCGATTTGGAAAATATCAACAGAAAAAT
>NDGN011548607.1:15640-43888 GCA_002564285.1 Tympanoctomys barrerae | reverse complement strand
AGCCCCTTTCCCCTTTCCTTCTGCGTGTTTCTCTGCTGCGACACCGTTAAAACCTATCACTCCTGTGTCAATCAGAAGGACCTATGCTTTGTTCTTTGTGGATCTGAATCCAAAAATTAACAGTGAGGAGCTGAACGCAAGCCCTCGAGTTCTCAAAACGAGACGCCTTGGTCCTGATCACACCAGCTCCACTCTAGTCATGCCTGTCCTCCCCTCCAGAAGTGCAGCTCTGGGCACGTTCCCAGCACAGACTCATGAGTGTGTGTGATGCTAACACACCCCAACAGACACACACACACACACACACACACACAGAGTTCCTTTTAAAATAAAGTCCTCAGAGCCTGCTACTTGGCCATGACTCTAGCCCCCTGCCAGTCACTTACGGAGAACTGACACCCCACCTGTCCCAGAGGTGTGCGGGAGGCCCTGCTAAGGCTGCCAAGGAGGTGGCGAGTCCTGGGAGCCGCTGGCCACTGTGGGGGCCGGCAGGCCTGAGCACTCTCGCCACCTCCCACCCAGCTCGCAGGGCTGCCACCTTGCTCTGATTTCCTGGAGGTAATGGAATACAGAGGCTTAGAGGACAGAGGGAGCTGTGCATAATGGGATTTACATAATCTGATTTTCCTAAGAAAAGAAATTGAGAAGCAAAGAGATAAAGGATTTTCTGTTCTCTCCCGCGCATGCACACGCACACACACGCGTGCACTCATGCTCACACACATTTCTCTGAAGCACCCTGCAGTTTCCAGATGACCCCTGGCACTAAGGGCTATCACACAATGGCCATGAACTCCCACAAAAGGCAAAGGCAGGTTCTCTCACCCCCACTTCGTAAGGAAACGGAGGAGCAGAGAAGTGAAACCACTCTGCGCGGGCACACACAGCGGCTGCAGCAGCACCACCCCGCGCAGGACGCCTTCCACACGACAAGCACCCCGGAGCGCGCTGGTCACCTGGCCGGCAGGCTGCAGACACAAGGAGGACAACAGTAAACAGAGTGGGCGTCCCTCCCTCATAAAGCATCCCGGTGTACACAGGCGCGTGTTCACAATAATTACAGTTTAATATATATGGCTTTTCATACACTGTGCTATACCAGCCAGTTTATGAGCCTCATTAAAAATTAAGATCACATATAAATATTTATTATACTTTAAGAACTGTGCTCATTAGGTCAACAAAGAACAAATAAACCCGGCCACTCCCCCTCCCTTCCTTCCTTGCGCTCCACCGCTCCACCAGCGGGTCTTAAAACAATCTAAGTAAACAGCCAAGGAACCTCTATTTGAGTTATGCTGAGAAGAAAAAGTAAGTGCTCAGAAGAAAGACAGGTCTGAGATCATGGGGAGGGTTTAAGGGCCCTTTCGGGCCCACTCACAGGATTTCAGCGTGCACACAGGGGCATCTTGTTTGGGAAAAGTTTGTTCTTTTTACTCTGTCTTCTTTTAAATCTACACAAAGCGCTGTCTTGACGCCAGGGTGGGGGCTTCTGCTCCCCATCCCCAGTTCTGTTGCCGAATGAAAGATGGACAGGAAATTACCGCAGTGGTGGGGAGCTGCTTGCCAAGAGCGAACTCCGGAACAAAAGAGCGCGACTGTGTGAGAAAGCCCGCAGCGCTCGCCCTGCCGTGTTGCAGGCTTTAGTGTGATCTGGGGTTTGCTCTAACTTTCTAACATGTATATCTGAAGTGGTGTGCTACTGTTCATCGTCCAGCTCCTCCTGAAAAAGACAGATTTTAGTTCCTTTGTCCCTCCCTCTCTCTTGCTGAGCTGTAGGTTCAGCCAGCCGCAGTCAGTTGATGAATTCACTAGCTGCCACTTCTGCTGGCCCCAAGAAAGGACGCCCTCTCTGAGGCTTACAGGATTTCAGCTGCCACTGAGCCATCTACAAGGATGACACCATTGCTTGTTGCATGCAGTAAATGCTACAGAAAATGCTAATTTCTTGATTAATTAATTTGACATTGTTGGCATGTCCTCATTGCTAACAGCCTTTATAATATCAATGTCATGGAAAAAATACTAAAGCAAGATGGTGGAGGCCAATACCCAAGCATTTGAGGTGGGTCCTGGACCTAACCCATTTCCAGATGAAGTCAGAAGGTAAAGTTCCCTTGGCAATGCCCTGCCCTGCTTGAGAGCCAGTGCTAGCCCACCTCGCCCGGATCTCTGTACCGAGACAGCCCTTATTTTTTCTGGCCCCAAATGACACAGCCGACGTTTGGCACATCTTCACTGCTGTTCTCGAAAGGCAAACTGGGTTTACTGCATTTCTACCCACTGGCTTACCCCAAGGTAACTGCATTTAAGGAAGTATATGAAACTGTGACCTGCCAACACAAAATTGTGTTCATCTGCTAGGTGCCGGGAGGGCCAGAAGTAGGAACAGGTCACCGAAGTCCCAGCTGTAGCTCTCTGGGAGCATTCCGGAAGTCTACATCTGCTTGGCAACAGCTCGGAAGAGAGACTCGGTCACTCTGTGAACATAACCAAGCTTCCCAGGCCCCGTGCGTGAAGCACCTTGCTCTGCGTCAGAGGCACATCTAGCCAGATCTGCAGAAATCACTGCTGTGCTCCAACCACCTGCCTTTCGCGGGACCCAGCGCTTGGCATCCTGGCCCTGGCTCTGACACACGTGATCGAGGGTCTGAGTGGGAATCTTCTTTTCCTTTCCTTTTTGCACCATGAACGCTTAAGCATTTAGTGATAAAATATTAAAGCCTGGGCTCCAGACCCAGCAGGCACAAGCTGCTGACACAGCACCACAGACCAAGGGAGGTGTCAAGCACGTTAAAATACGGCTCCAGCCCAGACACCAGGGACTCTGCTCTTCGAGAGGCTCGGCTCGCCCAACTGTCCACAGCCGAACGTGCCCATCAGCACTCGCGTGTGCTCCCTACAAGCAAGGAGGAAATTCAGCACGTCCCTGTCACTGAACAGAGTAATCTCACAGTTGCTCATCATGAACAACATATCTAGGCACTTTTAAAATTATGACATTAATTGATCTTCTGTCGCCACTACTTAGGGTGTGAGCATAGCACGCGGCTCCCACCTTCTTAACAGGAACAACTGGGAGCCGAGAACGCGCTGCTTAGGAAGGGGGTACGGTGAACAGGAAGAAAATGGGGTCTAAAGAACAAGTAAGCACAGTGAAGAACCACTTCAAGAGCTTGTCATGTATTTTAATTAATCTTCCCTGAGAAAACGTCATTCGGTCTCTGTGCAATTAGTGCTCATACTGGTGTCCGAGAAAACGGTCCCCAACGTTGGGAAATTAGAGACAAGAAAGAATAGGTCGACGACCATAAAAGTTACCATTCACACCTTTAAATAAACAAATTAGGGGAGCACGAACCTGTAATAGCCCTAGTTTGTGAAAAACATAAGGAACTTTCATGGGTGTCTTAGTGGAACCACTTAAAATTAAGTGATGAATTGGAATGGGAAAAGTTATTCCAATAAAAGCAAACAAATTAACTAACCTGACCTTGGTCCACATAAAAGATTCATTTTCTTAATGGAAACAAACTCTTGGAGTCTGGCTCAGGCTTAACCACTGAAGTGCTCAGAACCTAAATTGAGCCACGGAGAGGGCGCCCGTGATACTCAGGTGCATGCACGCGAGTACGGAGCGTTCACCCAGCCTCGAGAGGCGCCCTGGGCCTGGGCCAGCATGACCCACTTCTCCACCGATTGCTGTGTGAGTCAGAAACCTGTTAAGACCCAATTAACAAAAATGTTATGCATCACTGATGCATGTTCTGTCCTGTGTTTAATTCCACTGTTGTCCTAAGTATATTCTATCTTTTCTACTCATTAACTTTCTCTTCCCTTGGGCACAAGTGGCACCTTCTCCTCTTCTGCTCTAAAAGGCGGCAGAGATCTGAGAGCTCCACGGCGGTGGGTGTGTCTTCCCCACGCACTGCTGGGGAGAGCAAGGCAGCCTCCGCCTTCGCCAGACATTCTCCATTTCTGATGCTGCCAAAGCGAGAATCCTGATTTCTCAGGAGCTTTGAAGACCACACCCAGGCCGGCAAGCAAACAGGTCAGGAGGCTGGTCTCTCCTTCCTGCTTCCCCAGCTGGGACGATGCCCAACCCAGTCCAAGTGCTTCCTGGAAGCCCTCTGGGGGCCCAAGACCACCTGGAGTGCTGCCACCGCACAGCACTGTCCGGTCCAGACCAAGACACTGACTCTGGCTGTCTGAAGGCAACGAAGCCACAGAAGGGCCTCTGCAGTGTGGGAACAGCGCTGGCGGGTCCTCCTCGGAAGGGCTTCCTGAGGGCCAGCTTCGGAAGGTAGGGGAGTCCTCTTGGGACTGTGGAAGGCCCCGAGTACCCCCAGCTTTGTCCGAAATTCCTAACACGTTCTTCATGCCTCACTCCATGGCGAGGTATCTGCTGTGTGACACACGGCACAGAGCTGGCGATTTCAGGTGGGCGAGCACGGCTGGGCCTTTCCGCACACGTGCTGCACCTGCACAGACGCTGTGCTGCAAGCCAGGCCGCTGGGAGCTGTGTGCGGCCCTAGGCTCATCTCCACGCTGGACTCCAGCTCCATCTCCCTCCGTAAAGCCATGGCCGACCAGCCACACCCGAGACAACTGCACGAGGTGAGGTGTGTTGACCACAACCTTAACTTAACGTCACACTTTCACATTTGGGAGATGAGAAAAAAACACATGAGATAAGGGACTCCGTTCACTGGAGAGAAACCCTTAGGAAACTCACCCTGACCTTCAGCGCTAGGCCTATGTTAATTGGTCCCTCCCTGGTGCCAAGGTCAGGAAAGGGCTCACAAAAGTGAAATTATTGATTCCCATTTTACATCTTCAAGGATAGGTAAGGGGATTTGCATTAGCATTTGTACTCAGTCTAGAGGTTTTTCATCTTGAACACAATAAACCCATCACTTCCGACCCGGCCTTTCACTGACCCTGCAGAGGACATCTCACTATGACCCACCGATCAGGTGCTACACACCACTGCATTTTTAGCCCGATGGGCTGCAGGGCAGTACTGAACGCTAAACATGCACACCACTCCGTTCAACTGAAGTCTGCTGACGCGCTCAGTGCCAGGGTCACAGTGTCCTGCAGCCCCCACCCTGGAGGAACCCAACTCCTGAGGAGCCCGGAAGGGTGCTTGGTGAGGGTTAGGCAGCAGGCACCCCTGGGCAGCTGGCATTTGGGCTCATGTGGGGGAGGTCACTGAACAATACTTGGCCTGATGACTTAAATTCAAGAGAAACGAAAGAAAATAAACTAACATTTATGTTTGAACCTTTTTAAAATTTTATGCAGAGCTTTAAAAGGCCTACTTCCTAAAAATATTACAGAGCACTTCCATTTTTAAGAGCATAAACTATTCTTTCTCAAGGGCCAGCGAGATCAAGAGAACACAGAGAACAGCTGCAAGCTGGTCCGATAGGCAGACACCTTGAAGGCTGCTCGCCACGCTGCCTGGAGCCGAGTACACTGTCTAGCAGGGGCCGAGGTCTGTGACGGTCTGGCTGCGAGAAGCCCGTCCTCAGACAGGTTAACTAGTTCAACCTGGAGGAAGGGCTCTGCTCTGGGTGTTCCTCCAACTTTAAAGATAATGATTTCCTTCAAGAATGTGACATAGTCACTGACCCTCTTTCCAGAAAAATGCACAGGTCAGCTAACGCTGCGTGCCATCGCAGCGTGGAACACGGAAGCACACGTGACCGCCCCGCCACCAGGCCCTGTCCTTCAGCGCTTGAAGGGCAGCATGCTCGGCATCTGTCTCCTGACACCACACTCCTGCGGGCCAGACCGCTGGGACTCCAACGAGCTCTGTTCGTTGGAGGAGGAACTGCAGCCGCCAGGAGGACATGTGGTCATGTGTGTGAGCACGTTCACTTCTAAAACATCAACCAAACAAGGTGGCAGGGACCACACTAGCGCCAAAGGCCGTCAGACACTTGCACACAGAAAGGGAATTCCATCCAGCATGTGTGGCTCCCGAGGTGGCACCTGGACCACTGACAGACATTAGTTGGGGACAGGTGTCAGCTAAGTAGAAGGACACATTTTAGAACACTCAGTACCCTGAGACAGAAGAAGCTGCCTTATTAGAAAGGGCAGCCTCCTTCAAAGCAGGGCAGAGAGACGACGGACCTGAGCTTCGATTTTGGTTGGCCTCTAGCGAGGTCTGCAGCTGAGGCAGGTCTCCAGGTGCTCCTGCAACTTGGCTTCTCACCTGTCCACTGGAGGGCGCAGAGCAGATGCTCTGGAGTGGGCGCCGCCCTGAGCGCCCTGCAGATGCCAGGACTCAGCGAGAGCCCAGCCGGCGCCACCCCGACTCCCATGGAGGGCCCGGCGGGCTCGGGGTGCAGAGGCAGCCTTGGGTCTGGGAGGCTGGGCTCTGACGGGGCGCTCTCTCCCACCTCATGTGTGCAGAGCAGAAAGGGGTGTGTGCTTTTCCCGATCTCGCCCAGAGAGCCGCCTGAATGCTGGCGCGAACGCTTCTCCTCTCCCGCTTACGCTCAGGACACTTGTAAACTCACTCCACTGTAAGCTCCTAGATGTCTCCGTATGACCCCATACTGTGCAGGCTCCCGAGTGCACGCCAGGCCCTACGCGGAGGCTATGACACCTTCTGGGTCCCTGTGTGCTTTGCGTGGGATCCACGAGGCTGCCAAGTGCTCGCCCTTCCCCAGACAGCCTTGCCGTCCCTCCCTTGGTTAGCAAATTCTCTTATCAGCCTGTTTTAATCAAAGTCTTTCAAAACAGTTTGAGAGTTAGGAAATTCTGAACAGTCTCCATGAAGAAGGCAAGAGGGCAAAGCAGAGCTACCAACTGGGCCAAAAGCAAAGGGCTGCTTTGACTTGCTGTAGAATGTAATGCAAAGGAAGCTACTGTCATCTTGGGAAGAGAAAACGCCAGCTCAAATGTCACACACGAATAAATTATTTGCCGTTCATAAACAACAACAAAAAGAAGATACTGAATTTTCTAAACAACCCCTTGAATTTACATAGGAGTTCTGGGTTGAACTGTATATTTTATTTTAAAGAATCTTTTTTGTCAAATGATCACTGGCCATCACTTACAAATTTTAAAAATAAAATAAAAAATGACAAAAGGAGGCAGAGCCCCAGGTCCAAGGCTCCAGGGCAGCAGAAACTGGCTGCTCCAGTGGAGGACCCTGGACACCACATGACCCAGCATCAGCACCGTGGAAGCCTGCTGCACATGGCCACACCTCAGCTCTGCACCCTGGCCACCTCCTACTGTGGACAGAGGCCAGGTACAGTGGTTCCAGCCAGGCTCCCCTGGAACTAGAAGTGCGGGCCACCTCCTGTGCCTGCTGACATTTCCAAGAGGGCAACGATTAAAAGGGAAAAACAGCTGCCAGGGCCCACGCGGACTCAAGGCTGTCTGCAAAGGTGGCCGCTGTCTCATGATCATTCTCTCAATCACGACAATAAGCGCTTTTCAGAGAATAAGTCACCGGGGGAGAGCTATTCCAAGAATTTCACACTGACAGCACCACTGTGGAACTGGAAGGAGCTCTGCTGGTAATCCCTTCTGAACCTCTCACTAGTCAGATACTTGGGATGCCAGCCCCTGTGCTTGTCAAAACAGAGGCCATGAGGACCAAGCCTGGACACAACTGACTTCTTCCACTCCTCAGCCGTTACACACAGCCCTCCAAGCACCGCTCGCGCCCATTCGCACCCACATGACGGGGCCCCGCCAGCTCACCTGCGGGCCCATCAAGAGCTCTCACGGTCACCTCTGCCATGGCCTTGGGCTGACCCCCAGGTCCAGAAACTGGAGGACCAGCCAGCGGTCACACAACCGGAGCAAGCCGGCTCCTCCAACAGTTCTCTCCTCCCCCCTCTTCCATTGGATGCCAACACTCCATCCAATGACGAGAGAGGAACCTCACAGCTTTTTATTTAATTGTCTCTCAAACCCAACTGCTGTTCCCAAAACACTGTAGCAACACTTCCTCCAGGAGGGCCTTCAGACTCCAGAGGAGGAATCTGTTGGCCCAGTGTTAAATAATTCGATAAGAAGCTGGTAAACCAGAAAGGTTTTGCACACGCAAATCTGTACCCTCATACCAGTTTCAGTTCTCTTATCTTCCTGCTCTCCAGATGGACCAGAGCTCGATACCAATGCCAGCAACAGCTTGTGTATTGTTTGTTTAAAACAAAGATGATGGATGAAATATCATATGCAACGTGAGGAAGGAGGTTAAGGCTAATATTCCTGCTCTGAAATACATCACAACCTGGTCCACATCGCTCTTCTCCCCCAGTGCGTTCATATAAATAAAGGTTTAATTTTATTTTGCAGAGTTATAAGAGGAAGCAGGCATTCGTTGAGGATATGGAGCTTTTCCATGGCTCCAGATTTATTCTTGTTCTAAGGCATCATTACCCTCCAAGTTATACAGACTTATGTCATTTCACTGAAACACGCATTTGCCCGTCACATGCCCAGATCCAACAGTAACACTTTTGTTTTAAAATTATGCCAAAATGAGCAAACTTGAAATTCTTTCACCTATATTTGAGTACTCTGCAAAATGTCTTGAATCATCTCAAATACATTCCAAGAGGCCTACAACTTCAGTGCAAACCACACACCCCCAAGAACTCACAGGGGTGGCCTCCTTCCCCAACCTCGGGTTGCATGTAAAGCGGCCCTCGGGCCAGCTGTGCACCAAAACGTGCTCCCTAGAAGTGGCTTCCTAGTGTGAAGGTGGCTCCGCCTGGTTATCTCTAGGGCCTGAGGAAAACCAACAGAAGCTATGTTCACAGTCACAGCGGAAGTGTAGAAAATGCATAGAAAATGCGAGGCTCAGTCCACAAAGGGATTCTGATGGTCAGCCCTCCCACGGGCAGCTCATCACAGCAGAGTACGGACTGGGCGGAGCCTGGTGGCCACTGTGCAAGCAAGGACTGCAGGTGAGCTCTGTGCTCCTCCTGGACACGGGTGAAGCGCTACCTGCAGACAGGGGCGAGTCCTGGGGGCTAAGCCCGGCACATCCCAAATCATCTGCCTCTAGGCCTCAAGGTCTAGCCCCCTCATTTCTACCAACTGGTCAGGCTAAAACTTTATTTAAGGCTGGAATTTGGCCCCATCCAGTTGCACCAGAAGAGAAAATATTTAAAGAAAGATGTTTTGCAATTCCTGTGTTTGGGGTGATGATAAAAGCCACAGTACTCCAGCGCTTTCTAGATGCCGGTACAGCAGCGTGCTCTGTGCTTAGGATGGTGTGGTGGGCAGGTGGTGTCTAAGAGGCCGACTCTGAGGCCACCCCTGTGGACTGTGGGTCTGGCGTGGGTCCCTCGCAGGCTGCAAGACATGACCTCACGGCAACTTCCCTGCCAATGGCTCAGCTCTCGGAGCCCCTGCCCTGTGAACTTCGGGGTTCCTAACGCCAGGCCGTCATCTGCCGCTGAATGCTGGTGCCAGTGAGCAGTCCCGCAGATGCGCAGGCCCAGAAGCTGCAAACACAAGCAGAACACAGAATGTTCCCACAGCCACAAACAAGAGGAAATTAATAGAGTGAACTTTTAACTATGGAAATGTTTCACTCAGTCACAGAATATACGTTTCTCTAGGGCTTGAAAGATGAAATTTGGGTTAAAGAAAACCTAAGGTCCCTTATTGTGTTAACACTGCATGACTGTTTGATCTGTTTTTATTGATTTGTTCACTTGAACTCCTTCTGGTCGGGAAGGTAGCCCAGCTTCCCTGCGGAGGTTCTCTTCACCCTCGCGTCTTCCTGTGCAGTAACAGAAGCTGGCAAGACGCAGTTATGTAAATTTAGGATTGAAAGAAAATGGAGAGTCCTGTCCCAGCCCCTCAAGCCGTCCACCACCATCCAGCCTGTGAACATTTTGCTTTTCCAAAATACTAGAGGATGCATTAAAATGTTCTCTAACATTATATTAAAATTCTCCTTTTTTGCTTTAAGAGGGGGGTCATATTAATGAGTTACCTGAAAACATGACCTATACCACTACAACTTCCTTCACAATCCTACTTACACAGTGCAAATTCTTTGCCTCATAAAATGAACTCTATTTGTGCTGAATGTATATTCAGTACTTCTGGCTAATAAAGTAAAAACTGATTCCATATGAGTAGAAAAATGCCTTAATTGTCATCGAAAATTAATTCCAGGACCAAAATAAATGGACGTTTGCTTTAAAAATCTATCACTCTGTTGATCAATTCTGGCTTCTTGCTTACATATCTTACTACCTAGACTTTTGCTCTTGGAGGAAGGTCAGCTTTTGAAAATAGAATTTTGTTAGTTTCTATCAGAATCCCAAGAAGAGCTTAGGTGTGCTCTTGGCCAAAAGTACATGTTTTTAAAGCAACAGAACAGCAGCAAGCTATACTGCTCTGAGGAGCAAGGCTGTTCAGGCCCTGTGGAAGCAGAGTGGAGGCAATTGTAGGGTCAACCTTCACTCCCAGAATGCATCACGGTGTCACCCTGCATCACTGCGGCGGCAGTCACTTGCTGTCCTTCGCCCACTCTGTGGAGTAACAAAGTACTGCCTTAGACTTGACTTCCTAAGTCCTGGAGGTCAATTTCCAACTTTACAATCTGTTAATACAGTTGCCATAAAATTATTTGAGATTTTTAAACCATCCCCGATAGAGGCTAATAGAAACTGCTAACAACGCATGTTACAAGGCATGAGTCGAAACCTGAAATGTGAAGTTGAATCTGGACTCTGCAAACGTGAAAGCACGTACGCATACAACTTTAGCTCTCCATGCCCAGCCTTTCATTTCCTTCAGTGGAGAACTAGCTGCAGCTAGCCGAGAAGTAGCCTGCGTCAGAGCGCTCAGACCTGAAGCCCACTCGACTGCAGGCCCAGGCGGGGCCGCCTCAAGAGCTGCCTCGGTACCTTTCCGGGCATCCTCCGCTGTGTCTTCCGAGACGGGATGGTGCCAGCCACACTGTTCTCCCAAAGGTTCCACCTGCAGGTGTCTGCTCTTCTGGTGGCAGCACAGGGCCACCAAAAACTGCTGCCACAAGGCAAGCGTGGACAACACACGGGTGCTGGGAAAGCAAAGTGGCCAGGGTATGCCTGGGATGCTCAACCTTGTGGAGCAACAGACGTGGATTTGGATTCTAACAATATTTCCAAACAACCCTTAAATCTGGCAGGCAGAAAGAATACTAATCACCTAGATAAATGTGTTTCTTCCCGTCTGGAGGGATGCCATCCGAATACATCAAGTTTGGTAAGCTCTGGGAGCAAGCCGGGCCCCACGCGGCCACATCTCCTCAGATCCAGGCTGCTTTGTGGGGGTGACGCCTCAGTTCATGCCACCTCGACACGGAATTCGAAATACAGAGCGCGCCGCACTGGCGGCCCACGGCGCACGAGCGAGGCCATGTGGGCCTGCCGCCGGCGGCTGAGGGGGAGGCGGCCTGAGCTGCAGGCCCCACGCGGCCGTGCACCACACGCAGGGGCGAGCCACCCGGCCGCAGATGCAGGTTCTGCCTTCAAATGCTGACCTCGGACCGAGGACGGAGCCGGCCACCACTGGGCGCGACGGCAAGGGCGGGGCGCGGCGAGCTGCGGGCGGTGTGCGTGACGCCCAGGTGTAACCTGCTGCCCAGCGCGAGCGGCCCACCTCACGCGCGTGTGCGAGGCCTCCGGAATCCACGCTGCGCAGAGCCGGGCTGAGCGCGCACAGCTCAGCGGAAGACAAACGCCAGCGCAGCAGGCCCGCCGCTCGCCGGCCGAGGGGCACTTCCGGAGGGCTGCTCCTCCTCGGGCGAACAGAAACCTCCTCTCCGCCAGCGCCCTCGGCCTCAGGCTTCTCCGTGGCAGCACCTTCCGGAAGTGCGCGTCACCTGTTCTGAGGACCTGCGCTACCTCCCGAGGAAGTCATCCACTGTGGCCCTGGCGATACCAGGTCCACCGGTACAGGCTCCGACACAAGCGCGTGGCCAGCCCGGGGCCACCAGGCGCCTAAGGGTCACAGGGAGGAGGACGCTTCCGCGAACGTCAAAATCACTAGCTGGGCAGACGAGTGTTTCGGGTTTCCAATAAGAAGTTCAATACACACATTCACTCTTTCAACTCTAGGTCACAATAACATCTGAAAATCAGCCAAAAGCACTTCCTGATTATATTATAAAGGAAAAGACTGGTGGTGTTTTCAAACTGCGCCCATTTTGTTCACAGAATCCTGAGGTTATTTTCTGGATTATTTGCCTTTCTAGGGCCATGGAGTAGCGGTCCCCCCACTGCCTCGGATGCCCATCTGTGCTCACCTCGTGCAGCCGCCAGAGCGCCCAGGTCCGGCAGGGGTGAGCCGCGGGCAGGCTCCTCCTCCAGACAGGACCTCTGGCCTCTCCTGCCGTCCTCCCTCAGGCCAGCAGGGACACACACACACGCACACACATGCATGAACACACACACGTGCACACAGGCACACACCCCCCCTCACCGCGTCCCTCACACTTGGCCTTCTACTTGGAAGCCTCATCAGTCCCCTCGCCTTCCTCAATTCCCATTGGTTGCTCTTTGCTTTTGAGATTACTATAGGCAGAAATTTCTTCCCAGTCCTAGAGACTAAAGCTAAAGTCTTCACCCTGAGCTACTTCTCCAGCCTCCCTTTTTAGAATTTTCATTTTTGAGACAATAAGTTATTCAGGCTGGGCTCAACCTTGATATCCTCCTGCTTCTGCCTCCAGAGTGCTGGGATTACAGGTGTGAGCCACCACACCCAGTATATGCAGAAATTACTGTTTACTCACCCTTAAGCCATTTCCCACCCCAAACTGTCACCTCCAAGAGAGCAGGGCTCTGTGCTCTGTGCCGTATCCATTCCCAGGACTGTGGAGCTAGACACAGAGCTTAGGCCCCATGTTTGGAGCCCACGGCCCAGGCAGAAGCGCTCCTCTCTCGTGGACCCTTCCCTGCCTTTCCCAGGAGAAGGTTCAGCTTGAGTCTGGTGGATCTGGGTTGCTGTCTGCTTTCATGGTGAGATTAAAGATGCTCGAACAACTGCCCATGTTTACGAAGTCCCTGGGACACACTTCAGCCACTAAGGTGGCCATGCCCAGGACATACTCAATAAATTCATGTGAAAGCCCAATAACCACACCACAGACATAAATTACTAAGTAACCATCACTACTTCCTTTAAAACTTCAAGCTACATCCCACAAAAAATTAAATGAGGAAAATGTGTGTGCTTTATTGTTAACAAGAAACACTTTGCTATTATTATGACAAGAAATTCTTTGTTTTTAAAGTCATAGGGTATCAAGGGTATCAATTATAGCTACCCTCAAATTCATACTTTTTTCTGTTCTAATATTTTTTATCTTTTTTTTTTTTTTTTGTGGAACTGGGGATTGAACTCAGGCCCTTGCGTTTGCCAGGGAAGCGCTTATTCCACTGAGCCATCTCCCCAGCCCCTTCGGTTCTACTATTATGACAGACTTGAAACCAAGGAGGGGAGAAATTGTTTCCTAAACGTAGGGACCTGCACTTTCTGGAAGAAAAATTGGTATCAAGGAGACCAAGTAAGACCTGCTTCGCAGCTCCCAGCCTCATCACAAGCACCTTTCTCTTGGGTTCGTCCTTCTATCACTCGAGGGATTTTACCTCCTGCGACTTCCATCAACACAGATGAAGGGAGCCGCATGCCCGCACCAGACACCCACTACAGAACTGGGCCTGTGAAGAAAAACGCTTTCACTTCTTAAGCCGATGAAGACTCTCTAGCGTTACCCTAATACTGGTGTCCAGTTTCCACCTGGTGGTGCAGGCGCTCTGGACAGGCTGAGGCAGAACAGTTAAAACAACTCTGCGTAAAACACAGTTTGCAAAGCCACCTGCCTCCAGGAACTTCCACTGATGCTGACACGGAGGGGCTGAGCCTTGATACCCTACGACCACTGTGAAAGCAAAGTATTTCTCGCCATAAAAAAGCCCATTTTAAAATGAAATGTTCTGACAAAATGCACTCACATGCAGGAAATAAGGAATTTACAAATCAACACAAGATCATTATTTAATTTTTAATTAGGTTTCACCTAGCAATGGAAAACTCAGTCTTCATTCATTTAACAAAATGCTCATTTAGAATAATCTGTGGCGTAGAAAGCTTCCAAACAGATTCTAACACGAGAAGTCAGGACTCAGGAAAATAGAAACCCGCCTGATTGTGTCCTCCAGCAATCTGGTAAGCAAACAGCCTCACCCGCTGCACTCATCCCTGATCATTTATTTCTAGTCTGACGAAGAGATGCAATTCAATTTGCTGATGAATCCTTCTTTATTTAGGTGGGATGCACACAGATACAAACTTAACAAATGTCATTCCCACAAGATAACAGAGCACAGAGAAGATGTGTGCGGGCCCAGCGCATCAGAAAGCCACCTCAAGCGAGAAGACGCCTGAGCAACAGCCGTGTTCATCAGGTTTGCGGGCCCTCAGCCTGCTGGGAGAGCGCTCGCGCCGCCCCCTGTGGCTAAGCTTCTCGGCAGCATGTGATCGGCAGACATGACTTAGGCAAGCCCTTATCTTTGCAGTTGTTCATACCAGGGCTGGTGCGGCAGAGATGCCCAGGGAGGTTGCTCGCTGTCACAGTATGTGAAAAAGGGGTCCCCTTCTGGAGCTAAGTGAGGGTTCCCTCAAGCCCCCTCCTGAAAACCAAAGCGGTCTCCTCCTTGGGGAGTATTTCACGATCCCCAATTTGGGCTTAGCTCTTCTGGTCTTGAACGAGTCTAGCTGGAGAGACCTGAGACGAGGAGAAAGTAACCTCAGACTTGAGCTCTCAGAGCACCAGAAGAAATGCCAGGACCGAGATGGCAGGGAGCCCGTCTCCCAGCACAGAGGGAGCAGGCTCGGGGACAGGCGGGGGCAGGACCCCTGGTGCCACCTCCGTGTTTCAGGTTCTGAGGTTTCATAATATGAATGCACAGTGTGGCCAACCTCCAACAATGCCAAGGGACACTGTGTCAGAGGCGCTGAGCACGGACCTTTTCCCTCTTTGGAGAAGGGGTCACTAGACAAACGCTTTCCACTTTGCCCATGAAGAGCAGGTGAGGTCCTCGGCGGGCCTGCCTGGGGCTGGCAGCAGGCACCACCTCCTCTGACACTGCCGCAAGCTGTCCCCTCTGGTGCTGCCGTCCCAGGCCTGCCAGCCTGAAGCCGCGCTTGTGTCTCCGTTCTTTCACAGGCTCCTCCGACACCTGCCCAGTTCCCGTGGGCCCTGCCCTTGTTGAGCCGCAGGCTCCGGGCCAGCCAGTGCGGTCTCACAAGAGGCATGCCCTGGGTGCTTCCCGCCGAGCGCCCCCCTGCTGCTCACCCACCACTGTGCCTGTCGTGGCCACCTGCTCTCTGGCGCGCAATCAGCACGTGTTCAGCAAGCGGGTGAAATGAGGCCTTCTGTTTGTGGCTATGAGTCACAGCACCAGCCTCCTCCTGGTCACATCAGAAACCCCAAATGGGGGCCCAATCTGTGTTCGTCTGGGGAAGGTTCCTTCAGGTAACACCCTGGGGCCCAGGCACATACAGAAGGGCTACAAGAAGAGCATAAAGTGGCCTGCCTGGCGGTCTAGCCTTCGCACAGATAAGCCATTGAAAGGGAAGAAGGGAAGCCCCAGGACTTTCTCCTACCTGTTTCCGGTAAAGGCCAAACACTGACAATGTGACAGTTCAGCACCCTCAAATGAACCGATATGGGCGCTCTGCACGCTTTTGGTTTTGGTTTGGGGCTTGGAACCCAGGCTCACCCTCCCCATGCCGCAACCTAAGATTTCCTTCCTCTGCTGCCCAAGCTTTGAAAAGTAACCTGGGGCTCATCTCCCTTTGAAGGAGAAAGGGAATACTATTTTCTTGATGTAGGTCTTTCCAAAGGCCATCAGGTTAATCACTGTCAAAACTAACAAGGGGTGAAAGCACTTGGGGTCTGAGCACGGCTCAGTCCCGGGGGCCCCAGTACCCTGTAGACTTTCCAGAAGCTTGCGCTTTCCTGGGCAGTGCCCGGCATTCCTCTCTCTCCGGCCTCAGAAGAAGAAGCCCCAACTGAGGAGGCAGTGAGAGGATGGCCCGGCCCCCTGCCATCACCTCCTCCCAGTCTGCAACCCTGGGAAGTCATCCTGCCAGGGGGGTCCCTGCAGGCCCTGGTGCCCACACCTTCAGCCAGCTCTGAGGTCTTCCATCCCACCAGCCTGGGGTCCCTGGCTCCGGCCCCGCCGAGCCCCGCCAAAGCTCCCGGAGCTTCCACCAGACAGCTCTGCGGTACCAACCCCATGCCCGCTGGATCAGGGCCACACACACAGAGCCGGTGCCCAGGACAAATTTGTGAGCTGCTCAATAGTGAAATAATTCTATAAGATCAAATTTTAAATATACTAAAGTAAGAATTTGGTCCAAGCCCAGGCACAGTATGGGTGAGACCCTCTTCCACCTCCTGGGGACCCCCCAGCACTCCACTGCACCCCACTCCCACCCCGCCTGCCCAGTGAGAATTTCTGCCGCATTCTGGGGACCCCCAGATCCAGTCCTAACCCAGGCCTGGTGTGTGTGTGGGAAAGCTGCCTCTCCCCACTACTCTACCTTCTCCCCTCCAGACTTATTCGGGCCTGGCATAGAGGCCTGGGGTGAAACCCTGCAGCTGCAATCCCTGCAGAGAGAATAGGGGACAGAAGCACCCAGCTAGTCCAGGAACAAAACATCTTGCCAGAGGGGCACAACAGGTTCACCCCCAAGGGCAGCAGCAGGAAGGAGCTGAGCACAGCAGCCAGACCCAAGCCAGGCACAGCTCGATAAATTCAAACTTTCTAGATCTGCACCTGAACTTCGTAGGTGCTAAGGTTGTAAGTGCACCAAAGCTCTACGAGAAAGGTCAGAAGACAGTGCTACACAAAATGATGAGAAGGAGCAAAATGCCTACCCATGACAAGTGCAGAGGACACTAATACAGAACAAATTGGGAATGAAACAGCTGAAATCAATGAAACAGCTTCTGAAATAAAGTAAGAATTATGACAAAGCAAGTAACTTTTATGAAAAAAGTGCTTTCAAGAGACATTTTAAAAAGAGAAATTTGCATTCCCAATGTTTCTGATTTGGTTGTATTTTTTAGGACTAATAAAACACTGGAGATGCTGTTAAATTAAGGAATTAATCTCAATCCCTTAACCCACAATTTCTTCCTACTTTTTTATTTTAAAGAGTAAAATAGATAAACATAACAATGAAACTGAGTTTCAAAACAGGTGCAGGACAGGCACAAGAGCTACATGTTGCTCACTGTTGTCCTCCTAGCAGCTACTCAGGGTACAAGACACAGGGAGGACAGCTGGTCCATACAATAGTAACACATATCTTTTCAATGAACTAAGGAAAACTAGCTGATCTTAACTATCTTGTATACAAACACATTTTTTTCCTTTCCCTTCCTTTCCTTCCTCCCATCGCAGTCTGTCTTTCTTGGAACAGTCTCTTCCCCAGCCACAGTATCTCCTGTGCCTTTTGGCTCTCGCTCACGTGTTCAGTCTCTCACACTGATGACGCGTGTAGCGCTTCCATATATGGATCCAACTGATTTCACTCATGGGTAGTTTCAGCTGCATTCATTTACCTGTAAGACTATCTGGTTTGTCCTTTTCATAGGTGAGTAGTACTCTGTTATTTAAAAAGCTACATTTTTCAATCCGTTCCTCATTTGATGGGCATCTGGGTGGTTTCCAAGACAAGCCGCTACAGACTGTGCTGCTGTAAACATGGGTGCATGCAGACTGCTGTGGTACTAAGGTACGATGCTTTTAATGCTTCTGGGAAGGTACCCAGAAGGGGAATAGCTGATTGGAGTGGGACCTCTAATCCTAGCTTTCTGAGAAATCTCCACATTGCTTTCCACAGTGGTTGCACCAATCTATATTCCCAGCAACACTGGAAAAGGAAACCCCTAAATGTTGAGAGGACTTTCGGCTCCCACAGCACTGGGATCCCCGCAGGCGAGCTCAACAGCGCCGCGCTGGAGTCCAGGAACATCAGCCCCTCGAGGTGGGGACAGCGACGTACCACCTGTGGTTGAAGAGTCTGAAAGAAGGGGCTGGACTGAGTGAGTCCTGAGGCACTGGCCACATGGGGACGCAGAGGGAAGTCCTCAGGCTGCCCGCCTTCCTGCTGTCCTCCAGGCTTGAAGTCAGCCTTTAGCATTGCTTTAATCTTCAACAACAAAGACAACTGTACCCAAAAACTCCTGTGTAATCTGAAAGAGCCCAGCAAATACTCAGAACACGGAGCCCTGGTAAGTGTGCAAACTCCTGCATACACACACACACACACACACACACACACACTGGTGAGGCCCTTCGCTGCAAGACCTATCAAGTGCTGGCAGCCACCGCGCATGGAGGCATAGAGACCATCCCGTACCCCAATTTAACCTTTTGTCAGCACTAATATAGGATCCAGCATGTAACATGTTTGTTTCTTATCCTGAAAGCGTGTAAAAACTGGAGGATTCATAAAAGAACAGAAAAATATACTCTTAAAAACAAATTGAAAGCATTTATTTAAAAAAAATGGCACAGCTCAACATATTAAAGACATACCCAAGCTGCCAATTTATAGAACTTTTTTTAAAAAAGTCTTTCTATTTTGGACAAATAGGATTAAGCTTCTTAGACAATTCTTTGTTGTTGTGACTTCAACAATTTATGCAAATGAGATGTTAATTAGTGTAATTGTAACTTAAATTATGCTTGTGTAAACCTCTCCATTGGTAAAAAAGTGTGGGAATCTACACAACTGGTATTTAGAGTAACTGCACTAACTTAACTTCTGAAAGCCCCGCATAGCAAGATCACTTTCATGTCTTTACAATTTGTTTTTATGAGGTGATAACATTTTTACAAATACCATCATTTTTGGTTTTTTATATTGTAAGTGACAGTCTGACATTTTACAACTGGCTTATTGAAAACAAGAATGAAGCACTCTAGCAGTAAGGGACATTAACTGCTGAATACAGATTCAGATGCTAATGAGGTGAGGGGCTCCAGAAAGTTCTGATAAATGCTGCACACACTCTAACTAGCTGTGAATGCGGGTTGACAAAGAACATCGACACCAGGGTTCAATAAAATGTAACCCTTTAAATTAATCATACTGGCAGTATTTAATAGAACGCACAACAATCTCCCTTCTGTGGCGCCCGGGCTGGAGAAGGCGCCCCGCACAGGAAGGTTCCCACATTCCCGCCCGCGCCTCAACACCTACAGCTGGCTCCCAAGGCCGCCCTGTAAACAGCAAGGCCCAAGCAGGCCTCCGCAGCGGCTCTTCCACCACACGCACGCACGGGGTGTCATTTTCCCTCACTTTGATGCCTGCGTCTAAATGAGAGCTTCCAAGAAAGAGAAAAAGGCAGGCCGAGTGCGTGCTGGGCACTGGCCCGGCGCACAGTAGGTACTCAGTCATTGCCACGGGAAAGACCTGGCAACTCATGAAAAGAAAAACCATCTGCTCACACAGGAAAAAACATGGAAATTCAGGAAGTAAAGCAAGCAAGCATTCAGTCTGCACATCTACAAGCTTAAAGTAGGCCTTTGTTTTTCAGGGACTGGAGAAAACTATTTGACAGCTTTTCAGAGGAATTCTTCCATTGAAGGAAAAAAGTGATGTCCACTCAGGGAAGCCACACTGAGTCTAATTCTCACAGAGGTCAGAACTTTGTTTATTTAAGTTTTATGCCCACCCTAATCAAACTCTTCTGCTGATTGCAAACTGAGAGGTTTCAACAGAGGAGAGAGCTCCCATGATCACCCTTCTATTTCTTAAGCAAAGCAGAACACGACCATGGTATTTCTCCTTAAAGTGACAATCCCTAATATCCTTTTTTGGTTTTTGCCAATTTTAATCTTGGCAGGAAGCAGAAATCTGTACACTCAGCGACACTGCAGACTTGCTGGCTGTCAAAATTCCGTCTCAGCCAATGCCTGAGTGGTATTCTTGTCATTTCACGGCGGTAAGAAACTCACCCGTCTGACATATAGAGCCTCTAAAAGCAGTGATTTGCGCCAGAAAGTAGACACACTACCCCACCACCTAAATTTCATTTTTATACCTCCCACAATTATTGTAACTCACCCCAGTTATATATATGGATTGTAATTATATGGCTTCTATGATGCTTAAAAAATTCAAAGAATAATTATGACTCACAGAGCTTTAGAGTAAAAGACAGCTGCATTTTAAGTATATATTTGTGTATACATACATATATATACATATACATGTATGTATTTCTGTTATTAGACTTGCCTGCAGATACTGAATTTCTTTAAAAAATTAAAATAATTTCCATGCCAAAAAATTAATTGCTCCTCAAGAGATTGCATAAAAATGATACTTTACCCTTTAGTAAGCAACGGTTAACTTTGACTTTTTAAGAGTAAAATCTCATGCTTAAAAAAAAATGAACAGTAGAGAAACGTCTGCTGTAGCTTAGGAAGGCCCATTTAGTCAGATTGCACACCTGTGCTGCGTCAGCGCCAGGCGGCCGCCGCGTTCCACTGGCCTAATGGATGGCAACCGAACTTAATTAACAAAACTCCTCCGACTTAGTTTCATACTGCGCTGAACGTAACGGAGCCCTCTCCACCCCTGCTTACTGGCCCATTCTCTCTCTCCCTCTCCCCGCCCTCCCTCCCTCTTGTCCTTAACTGCTATTCACTTTCAGAATATTAAAGGCTATACTTTATACCTCAAAGATACAATATAGTCATCTTCTTTCCCATCCCCTTTCCCATGAATTAAATTTAGTTACTAAATTATATAACATAAAATAATTAAAAAGATACTTTGATAGCGATATACTGTATAGATTCAATTACCGCAATGTTCCCATTAAAGGCACTTTTATAGCGTGAATAAAATGCAAATCCTCCTGTGGATCAATACCAGAACATAATTCTGTTCTTCCTTCTAAAAAGGAAGTTAACCATTATAAATCACCTTCACATGAACACAGTAAAAAGGTATCCCGTTGGAAGTTTAAATGTTAATCCCAACCTATTAAGATCGACACTTTCTATAGTACACTCATTTTAAAACTATGTCTAGTAATATTTGGTATGATAAATAGAAAACCTGTTTACCATTATTTTTCATATTTATTTAAATGGCTGACATTAAATTCTGAGAGATATTTGAATTCATTACATAATCTCTTCTAAATAAAATCAAGAATACACCAAAAAAAATTCCTAAGGGATTCTGAGTAAATACTACAATCCCGCCTAACTTTTGCCTGGCTGGGCACACGGAGACAAGTTTCTATGATTGATTATTGTGCTATCTCTGAATCTCTGACTTTGAACCATAACCTTTTTTTGCGAACAGTGACAGTTGGGACCTACCATTTGCCATCTGTGGCGATGGAAAAGGGAAAAGGACTTCTCATACATTAATCAACCAATTAAGAGCAGACTTAAACAAAACACTAAAGCATAATAAACCCCTGACTGTTTAATAGCTTTCTACTTTTAATAGTTGTCTTCCTGCAGTCTGCTCACAAGATTGAGCGTCATCTATTTCAATCTTAACAAAAATTGCACAAGTTGGGTAAAAACAGCCTATGCAAACCAGATGCTTCAAATTGTTAAAAAATGATACTTGAGGCTTCTATAGCTTAATCAGAACTCAAGAGACTGACCCATACAACAGAATATGAAGAAGTCAACATAAAATATAGTTCCTCTCTTCCTGCATACCAACGAGCCTCTCATTTTGAAATCTTAAGTGACTGCATTCTTTAAGACACCACTTGCCCTTAATTAATCCGCACTATATCACTTGGCATGCAGTCACTTGACGGGAGACTGTGAGGTTTCAATTACTGGTCTCACAGACCAGATGATTCTGCAGTTAGAAAAACAGGGGAAACTGACAAACGCACGCAAGACTTGCACTTTACCACTTAAAATGCGATGAGCAAAATTAATATTTAAATAGCAAGACATCACATTAGTCTCATTCATGGCTGAAAACTAAATGTGAAACCTACAAAAGGAGTTGAGGATGCCCGTGGTCAGCATGCCCCCAGCCCCGCGCTGCTGGGCTCACCCGAGGGCACGCAGGGGTCGCGAGTGGGGCTCATGTGGGAGAGTAGCAAGCAGCGGCAGTCAGCGGGCGCTTTTGATACAAGGATGCAAAAACCACAAAATCCTTTATAAGGACGTTATTGCCTAAAATAGGTAAATCCAGTTCGATAAAAGATCACTGTATAAAAGTTAACTATATTTCTATACTAGGAACAATAGTTAAAACACAAGTTTAAAAGTGCTTTACAAGAAATCTTCAGGACCTGGGTGAACTGTAAAATACACCAAAATAAACTCGGACATACTATGTTCATAGATACAAGACCCGAGCATTTAAGAAGATGCCTCCTCCTGCGCCTACAGATGGGCGCGCCGGCAGGCTCTCCCTCAGGGCAGCCGTGCAAGTGACGGAGACCTGAGATGACCTGAGCACCGAGAGCCACGGATGGCTGAAAAGCTCCTGAAGAAAGGAAGAGCCACAGGGCTGCGTGCTCGGAGGTCAGGACCAGGAGGTGACCGGCGCCTGGACTGCGTGCGGGTGCAGGGCGGTGAGCCCATCACTGGGCAGACCAGAATCCAGAGTTAGACTCGCACTGAAGCCAGGCTCTGCACACGGCCAAGGGGCCCTGAAGATGTTCGAGGAGGAGAAATGATGCGGTAAGTCACGCAGTGAAAACTTCATTTCCACAGAAAAATGAACCCAGATCACTGCCTCACACCACACACAAATGCACTCCAGGGCAACACAAATGTGGACGTGAAAGAAGTCCGTAGAACAAGTGCAGAAAGAACCACATATTCCTAACGGTGGAGTAAGGGCTAGGGCACAGCAGAATCAGCCATTAAACGAAGGATTGATAAACTGTATTTAACACAAAAATGAAAATTCTTTGAGTTAAAGATGACAAAACAACAAGACAGGAACTATGAAAAGATAAAATATATAGCTGGCAAGGGGCTATAATCAAGGGTCTATTAAGAACATCTACCAACCAATGGAGAGAGGGAGGCTGAGTATGGGCGGACATCTACCTGAAGGCCACTGTGAGTTCAAGGCCGGCCTGAACTACACAGCAAGACCCTGTCTCAAAAGGACAAAATTAAATTAAACTGAAATTTAAATATCTAGAGAGGGTATGCAACAAGATAGAAAAAATGAGTAAAAGAAACTTTACTTCATAAAAGAAAGTGTGCTGCTCATTCCTACACAAAAAAGATTTCAATCTCGTTAATAGTCAAATCAGAACTGCTAATTAGGACAACAGTAAACTATCACTTTATAGTCTCTATATTGGCAAAAGAAAAATGTGCCAGGGGCGAATACAGAAGAGGGTGCGGGGATCACCGGAACGCGTGGCGCGCCGCAGCGCAAGCGGGACAGCCGTGCTGGAGGACAGGGCCTCGCCCTCCTCGGAGACCCTGAACATGTGCAGGCCTGTGGCTCGGCCGCCCCACACCCGGCAGAGGCCGACGAGGCTCTCTCTCACACGTCGCACTTCGCACCCTACGACAGACGGCAGTTGTGCAGCTTTCCGTGCTTGCTGACAAGCGCCTGCCGACGTGTGACCCCTCACACAGCGGGGCACCGACGTCGTGCCAGAAGCAGCGGAGACCTGAACACAGGGAGCGGCGCCACACGCTTCGTGCGAGGGGATGAGCACGTCCAGGCTGCCAGCAGTCTGCTTCATGTCCTGGTTTTGCTTTGTTTAAAATAAAACTCTCTTCTTGGAAAGGGGCTAAGGAAGGATTGGCCAGGTTCATTGTGAAAACCTGGGCCATTACAGACATATATAAAATACATGCTGAGGGTGGGAGGCGGCTCAGCCGGAGAGCTCTTGCCGCGATACGTAAGGCCCTAGGTTCGATCCCCAGCACCACACACAGAAGTACACGTATACATGTTTAAAGTGCGTATAAATTTTAAACATATATCTAAACATGTATAAATAAATGTATATAATATGTATATATTTATACATGTCAAAATGTTTTATAATAGCATGTACATGTTATATATAGCATATGTATATATGCTATGCATATGTGTATATGCTATATATGTTTCAATATATGTTATACATGCATATATGCATATGAATGTCATACACATAGATATATATGATATATAGTATATAGGTGCAGGCACACATATATTTCAACGAGCTAAGAACTGCGAACGATGGCAGAAGAGAGACAATGCAAAGGGCCCTCCGGGAACACTCAACCTCGGCTAGGAGCTGGCTGCAGCACCCTGGGCCTCTAGTCCCAGCTACACGAAGGCTGACGGAGGAGGGCTGCTTGAGCCCAGCGTCTGTGGCTAGTCTGGACAACACCACGAGACCCCATGTCAGAGCAAAACCAACATCTAGTTACAGCACTGAGAGCCTGCAAATCACCTGCTCAGCGAACTGTCACAAGTACAGGATGTGACCAGCACACAGTGGTCGGGGCTGAGGCCAGCTGGACCCGGAGGTTCCAGAGCCTGAGCCCGCCCAAGCCCAGCCCGAGCCCGAGCCTCCCTGGAGGCACTTGTGGCTTTCCGGGGAGGTCGACACCGCCAGTGGGGGGCGCACCCTGCCGCCCACCCTTTGCCGGAAGGAAGGCGATCGCTCTCAGATAGGAGAATACAATCAGAGGAGTAAGGAATAATTAAATGAGCTAGAATTTCGCTGATAAGCGTTCTAGTGTCCAATATAAAGTTACTCTCAGCTGTAGGCGCCCATCCGAACACAGACGGCTCACAGCCCGAGATGTGCCCGCCAGCCATCCCGAGCAGCAGAGACAGTGCCCCAGAAAGGCTGGCGTCCACTGCCAGCGTGCAGAGACCAACTTTGCTCGGGATGCTACGACCAGACACCAATAATCCTTCACAAAATGAACAAACTCAGAACACTCTAATTCAAATTTTACACAGTAAACACAGTTTTGGATGCAGAAAAAGAGATTCGCTTTCTTCCCTCACTAGTATTTCTGTCTTTCAAAGATAATTTTTGAGTTAACACATGAAAATCTACAACATCCAAATATCTTTTCAAGACTCTTACAGCCTCACGACCAATGGCATTTATGCAAGACTTATAAGATGCAAAGTCCTGGTCTCGCTGCTCCAAACAATTCCACTAAGACGCCAGGATGTCCCTGGGGTCACTGGCACTCGGCCCACAGAGCCTCCCAAGCCCAGGAGAGCCGCTGGTCACCACAGAAGACACCAGAACCTGCCCTTTCAGCCTTCTGTAGAACACAAAGGGACTTACTTGCAGTCTCTTCAAAGAAATCATATAATTTTATAATTTTTTTGTTTGTCACTATTTTTAAGTTCCAGTTTTTTTTTGTTTGTTTGTTTTTTAATACGTGCTTTGTCCAAATGCTTTCATTATTCTTTGCTGAAACCATTGGAATTTTTTTTTCTGACATGAAAACAGGGCCAGACAGAAACGATTTTTCGGGAACATCCAAGTGCAGTGGCTGGGTGAGGGACGCACCCAGCAGCTGCGTGTGACAGGAAGAGGCCCTGTCTCCACTGGGCGCCGCTGGCCTCCTGCAGCTCGTGCTGCCTGCACCCGCAGGGCTGCACCGGACAGCAGTGCGCACAAGCTGCTGCGCCTGGAGCTGCTGTGGGGGCCTGACACCGCAGGGACGCCGTGCAGAGCCGGCCTGGCACCTTGATTCTGATCTGCAGCTTTCCGCAGTACCTGTGTCCTCGCATCCCACGGGACGAGGGCCGCACACCGCCACCACGCACAGTGCTGACCCTAAGACTCACCAGACGAGTGGATGATGGACGCCCTGCTCGCAGGAGGCCTGCAGTTCAAAACCAGCAAGACCCCGGAGCACCAGGACCTTCCCAAACGGCACTCCTGGGAGAGTTGGCAGCTCCGGCCCTGTACTCCTGTAGGGCGCGTTCCCAGCACACCGGGGACACCCGAGGAAGGACTCCATATAGAAACGGCTTCCTCACAGCCCCCGGGGCAGCAAGGCCATGTCGGCCCACCCATGTCTCCTCTGGTAAAAGACTGAGACAAAAGTCAAGACCAGGACCTCAAGGGGTCGGCGAGATAGCAGAATGAAGCGCATGCTTAGGCAAGCTCAGGCGAGCGCAGGGTTGGGGTTTGATGCCTGGAGCACATACCACCCCCAGGGCAGGCTGAGCTGGCCAGAGTCCAGGCACAGGGGCGCATGCCTGGTATCCCAGTGCTGGGGAGGTTGAAAACAGGAGGATCACCACGAGTCTGAGCTGCGTAGTGGGACCCTGTAACAACCAAATACATACATACATACATACCACGACCTCAAAAGAAAAAACAAGTGGTCCAAACAGCTTTGGGTCAGCAAGTCCAACATCACCACACTTTCCTTGCAGCTGTAAGAATCCACATGTTCAAACCTCTGGGGTAACAGGAGACAGAACCTCAGAAACCAATCAGAAGCTGCAGTCAGTGTGATGGGGAGAAGCGAACTCTCCAGGCCGCAGGACCCAGCCTCCAACTCCTGCACTATGTCTGCAGCCCTCGCTAGGCCCCCAGTTGGCATGTGGCCTGCCAGTGAGCACCGGGCACACCAGGTGCCCAGGTCCTGCATGGCAGCCTCACGGAAGCCCCAAGAGGGACACTGTGGGCAGCCTACATACACCACAGCACAGCAAAGCTCATGGCGCCATGGCTCGCGGGGCCAGGCCCAGTGCAAACTGGGCCAGACAGACAGTCTGGGGAGGTGAGGCCCAGCTGCTCTCGACGGTGCAGAGACTCCACTGTTGCTCCAAGCGGAAGGCCGCAGCTAGAGGCGCAGGAGGAGAGGCGGGCTCCTGATGTCTGCCTGTGCTGGCTCCCGGCTCCCAGCTCAGGGTAAGCCGCGTCCCCTACCAGCTCCACAGCACACACCACTGGTTCACCTCCATCAGCTCACGAGTTTTAACCCATGTCAACACCACTGCATGAGCTCAGCCCCACACCTGCGCCCCTCGCCAGCCTGTGGTGCCACCCCAAGGGGTTCATTCCACTTCTGAGTAGAATCCTGTTTCCAGAGGTCTCAGAGTTACAAGAAAGAATATGCAATTTCCTTCCAAGTCCAGCATTTAACAACAGAAAGGGTTTGAATGCTTTGCTGCAGATTCAACTCTAACCTGAAGACACATACTTAGGAACATCTAATAGGCTGGGCGGGTGGCACCCACCTGTGGTCCCAGCAGGCTGAGAGGAGCCTGGGGAGCCCTAATCTAAGCCCAGAGGGGCGACCTAGTGACTGCGCAAGACCCTCTCTGAAACTTGAAGTGGGGGTGAGTAGCTCAGCGGGGAGACCAGGCATCCCTAGCACCCCCAAATACTGACAACTAATAAGGAGACACACGCATATATTAACGAAGGCTGTTTGTTGCCCACAGTCTCAGGTTTAGCTCCATTACCTAAAGAAAGGGGATGTGAAAGAGAATGGAAGACAGCCAGAACTGTAAAATACTGCTCGGAATTACAAGCCGGGGAGGGAAAGGTCTGAAGATGAGGAGCACACGAAGAGATTTTTAACTCTTTAAACTTTCATTACTCGGAAACGAGACACCCCTAAAATGCCAGATGCTGCCAAAACCCAGGTGCACGCTGTGTTCTGGGCAGAGGGCCCTCTGGTCCGGAAGCCACGGGGCTCGGCCGGGAGCGCCAGAGCTGGCTTCCCTCCTCTCCCCAACTGCTGAACACAGAAGCGAGCCTGGGGCTCCTGCTGCCCACGTCGCTGTGACTAATCCCCCAGCACCCGGACTCAGCGCTCAGGGTGAGTTTCTATGACAATCTCGGGCCATTTCTCAAATGCTGCACACACACGCTCTGCTGTCGGGGAAATAATTATAGAACAAATCGCTGGCACTGTGCTCTACGCACAGAAAAACACACATCCCTGCCCGGGGAACAGCGTCACTCTATCACTGACGAGCTGCGGGGCACTCTCCAGACCCTGGTCCTCGGCCAGCCCAGCCGCGGCTCTCCTCTCTGCAGTCGCCTCCCCACACTGCGGGGACTTCACACCTCCTGCTAGCACACTGCCCTCCTCGCGCTCTGAGCAGCGCATGCATCTGCCTAGCGCTACAGCCAGAGGGAGAAAAGCCGGGCCGCTGGGAACTGAAGTCCACCTCGAGCCCTCGACGCCGCTTGCTTGCTTGCTTGCTTGCTTGCTT
>NDGN011548607.1:0-15590 GCA_002564285.1 Tympanoctomys barrerae | reverse complement strand
TGCTTGCTTGCTTGCTTGCTTCCTTCCTTCCTTCCTTCCTTCCTTCCTTCCTTCCTTCCTTCCCTCCTTCCCTCCCAGGAGCATGCCAGGGACCGAGGTGGCCCTGCTGCTCGGGCCTTGGCTGTGCTTCCCAGCGGCCCGGGGCTGCCAGAGGATCCCCTGCAGCCGTCTCCAAGGCCTCCCTCCCTTCCGCTTTTCTCCCTCCAGCTCTCCTGCGGCTAGGTTTTCCTGCAGCTCTGTTTGTTTTGTACTTCAGCATTACTAGAAGGATGTCCTTTTAAAAGGGAAACAACTTTCCTGGGCCTCGCCAACTTCCGCCTGGGGAAGCCTGCTGGTGCGGCTCCTCGGACGGACAGCACCTGCGCTGCACCCGCTGCCCGGGTTCTCTCGCCGCTGATGTGGGCACTTTCGATACAAAAACTAAAACCCAAGCGCTCAACAGTGGGTTAAAAAAGCAGTGTAAACACCCCGTTCCACAAGCATTCAGCGCTGCTGGGGCCTGCTGGACGGAAAGAACCCAATTTCCTTTTGGGAAACAGATTTCCAGTTGTTTGCGGATTTTCTTTTTCTTTTGTAATTTGTATTATTATGAGTGGGTCTGCAGTATAAAGTGACACAGGGAGCTGGAGAGTGGACACGACAGGCCTGCCGGCCTTCTATACCTCCCCCCTCCTCCTTCCTCTGCTCCGCCTCTTGCTTTAGAGTCTTCATTTCTGAAGAAATTTCATCTAAGATGTGCTTGACTCGTTGTCACGATATTTTCTTCAGTTTTGCATCTTTGGAATCAGCAATATCCAAGAGGCAGGAAAAATTTAGAAACAAAAAACAGTGTGATGAATGGAACTCCCGAGGCACAGCAGTCTGTGCAGAGCGGCAGCCTCGCTGGGCTGTGTGGCAGCACCAACCAGCGCACTCCTGCCCGCCACAGGCTCCCAGCCCACGCAGGGCCTCCACCCGGGCTCCCTCCCCGACCAGGAGAGTGGGGCGAGGCTGCGCAGTTTCCACCAAGGCAGGAAAGCAGGCGGGAGAAAGGCTCCGGGTTATCACGACTTTGTCAACCTCAGAGGACAAACCGGCATTCGGGATTATTATGCAATTCCAAGAGCACTTGTTAGCTCATCCAAAAATTCTGAAGCAGGGCTTCGAGCCTCACACAACGGGGACATCCTGGAGCCACTGCCAGTCAACGGAGCGTGCCACGTGCGAGCCACGCAGGCAGGCCCACTCCTCACCCACTTCCTCGCTCAGACGGCAGTAAGGGCTAAAAGGGCCCTTCCTTGGGTTTCTGTGAAGAGACAATAACAGCTATGAAAAGACGACGTAAACGCTGCACTCTGAGAACATGCGTCTGGGGCCTGAAGAGTGTGGCCTGCGTGCTGGCACTGCCACGTGCCACATGCCACGCAGTGACTGAAATGCGTTTCCATTTCTCACCAATTCTGTTTCTGGGAGAAGGACAGAAACCCACAGTGAGAGTTTTGACCTTCTCTACTTCCCCCTACTGCCCCACATGAAAAATCCTCCTCAGTTTAGAGAAGGCAAAAAGGGAAATAACAACAAATCCACAGAAAACCGGAGAAATCCACCTCACAACTTCCAAACCCAGCAAAGGTAACCCTAACCCAACCCTACGAAATGCACTCCGAAGCGCAAGCTCCCTGAACTGTGCGCAGCATCTAAAGGCCTGGTGACAGCACACTACTGCAAAGGACAAGAACTGCCAGGGATGCTCTCCCTCCTCTCACCTACGCAGAGGAGAGCCAGCCACGTGGCTCCCTCCTCTGGCCGCCCGCCCAGCCCAGGCCCCACCTCTGCTGTCTCCCAGCGGTGCTCCCTCGCCCACGCTGCCCTCGTGGCTGCTCCGGGCCCAGTGCAGGGTAGTAAGAAGCTGTGAATAATTACTCTACATACACCAAAAACGAGCATGTCTCTTTTTGAAGAATTACAGAGCTTTCTATCTGAAACCTCTGACCTTTCTAGAGAAATCAGTCTCTCTGGCTTAAAAATGTAGGTGGCAAAATTATAGAGGGCCACATTTATCTGTTCTGCAGTTCATCAGCTTTTCTGAGATGAGGGACAATTATCTCTAGAACAATTACTTCTGCAACCTTATTTTAGTCTGCATTCATTCATATATATATATGTAAATATATACACACAGTTATGTTATTATATTCTGAGCCCAACTAGAGAGTAAGCTTTGTTATTCTTTATCCCCACTACATTTTACTGCAACTCTAAAATGTATTTCATAAGTTTATAAAAATCAGATTTTTGTCTTATCTGTAAACTAAAAAAATAATAAAAGTTCACTTAAATCTTTTTTCTTTCAAAACTATGGAAATGGTTGATTGAGCATGGGGAGGGAAGACACTCCCAAAAGCACATTTTTTTAAAGAGGGATCCTGAATAGAACTCCTTGTCACATATTAAGAGGCCACACAGTAAAAGTGCTGCAGTGGCTATCTGTCCCCAACAGGAACATACAACAATAGTCATGCTGTTAGCAGCATGGCTACAAAGACTTCATTCTCGAAGTTACTTGAAACTACACTCCAAAAGAGGAACCGCTCCCATGGAAAAGAAAGGCACAAGGCCACCGAGTGGATCCCGGAAGAGTCTCGGGACTCAGTGGCTCCCTATGCCAGGCACCACTGTCAAAGCCACGTCCTCCCCCAAAACGCAGCGCTTCCCACACCAAGCGCGGTCTCACCAAAATCCTCACGTGGGACCTGGGCCTCGCCTTCCGCGCTTGCAGCCTCCAGCTTTAACGGCTGCCGCTTCAGTGCCGAAGGCGCATTCCCGCCGGCACAGGCTCCAGCCAGTGGCGCCATTCACGCGCACGACCTCTCGGCTTGCAGTCAGAAGCAAAGCTCCCTGAGGCTCCTCCCGGCCAAGGCACTGCTCTCCTTGAACCACAGGCTGAGGGGCAGTGAGGCTCGACCTCCAGGTGGGGGAGGGCGCTGAGAAGAGCCTCTGGAGCAGGCCTCGGTGTCCTCTCGCAAGAGCCCCAACTGCCCAGGCCACCTGTGACCCACCTCTGCAGGCAACATGTCCCCAGGGCTGATGAGAGGTTGTCAAGCTGAGGGCTTGCCATATCTGCTCTCTTGAGGGTGACAGAGTATCCAAAAGCGACCGTGAGGGGATCCTATACAGTCGTTTTATGTTGGAGCTTAAAATGAGATAACTTATCCCTCTAGGAGGAAAATACAGAGGATTGTATGATCCCGAGAGGGAAAGGGAAAGACTGGCATGCACGTCAACGCAGGGACAGTGTCAAGTTTCTGATATTAAGCAACATGCTCCTGAGTTTGAAGTAAAATGAACGTTGATATGTTAAACGCCATAATTCCCATCACCCATTGGCAAATACCTCTCCCTCCCCAAAAGTCCCCACTCGGCTAAGCTACGTGACTCTCCACAGATCCCTTCTCCAACAGCGTGAATGCGACACGCTACCCAATTGTGGGCTGGCAAAATTACAAAAGGAAACAAAATCACCCAAACCATGGCAACCAGGACAACAGCCTGACAATGGCAGATGCTGTCCAGCCAGTCATACAAATCTTTAAATAATGTTCATTTTTCAAATGTTTTAATTTTACTTCACTTCTTGTAGCCCATACAGCATTTCAAAATTAGCTGTTTAATACTTTAAAGGAACGTTTACACCGAGAAACTGCATCTGAAAAATCAGTGTCTGGGCCACCACCGGCACAAGCCAGAGACAAAAAAAGGCTCTGTGGGGAGCGGAGGTGCGGGCCGCGTGTCCCTCCCTGATCTTAGTTTCCAGTCTCACGGTGCTCATTCCCAAGCCCCTGCGTTCTCGTCCAGCCTAACGGAGCCTCCGGCCGAGTGGTAGAGTCACCAGTGTCTCTCAAAAGGAGAGCCCGTCTGTCCTGTTCACTATGAGTGCGGCAGCATGAAGGAACACCTTAGGAAAAAGTCACACGGACAACAAACTGGTGCGAGCATAACCACATTCCTTTTTTTCCTATTTACAATCAGAAAATTTACATTGTGTGAGGCTACTAGGTTTTACATTAAAGTCATTAATCTCATTTTTGTTTTAAAAGTAAAAATAAGACATGGGCATTTAAGGGAATTAAGATAGAACTTGTCTGTAATTTTTTTCCTATTTAATAGTTTAAACTAGTTTAAAATTAGCAAAGCTCCATTCTTTGCTTAGCATGTTTCCTTCTTTTTTTCATATTGCTATAATCAAAGATTTTTTCACACAAATCCATAACCAAATAATTTTTTTCAGAGAAAAATAACTTTAAATTTTTACAATCTAGTCATTAAAGGAAGCTTAAATATATTTCTTGTGCATATAAAATATGTACAAAAATCTACATAGTAAAATATTGCATGCACTTTGGAGGTTTTTAAAAAATGTTTGCTTTAATAGTCAATGGTTTTCAAAGCACCTAGAATTCATTAATCTAACTTTATTTCACCAGAGGCGGGGCCTTAAGCCTTGGCCATAATGCTTCTATTCACTGACTTCGGCAGCCTTAAACAAGAAAGAACAAGTCATCCCAGAGTTTGGAGCCAACCCTGACAAGCACAGGACCACTTCTCTCTGAGCTGACCTGGTGTGACCTGGCTCTGGGGGCGGACGGGGAAAGGCCTGGATTGTGCAGTGAGCAGCCTCAGGAGAAAGGCTGGGCCTGACTCAGTTTCCCGAGGATCCCACATAGTGGGCTCCAGCACTGGGCTGGCGTCCAGCTCTGCTCCTGCAGGCCGTGAAGAAAAGCACAGCCCGCGCGCCCGCCCTCCTTGCCACCCCTCCACTCTCAACCTATCTTGGTCCAGCAGTACAAGAAAGCTGCGAAGAGAAATAGTTTTCAAGTTCTCAGGCAGAGGATACCAAAACCATTCCACTCCCGTCTCCAGTTAATCCGCTCACGCTCCCACCTCTGAGGCACCAATGCGCTACATTTTAAGGAAGACCGGGACAACACAAAATGAACTTCTTTCTCTCAACTTTGTCTTCTTTAGGTGTTTTGCCAAGAGAACAGCAAAGAAGTTCTCTTCTGTAACTGATGCAGTTTCTCCTTCGTTGAGCTTATCATTCCCTGCCTTCAAACCATGTTTGTTTAACTAGAACATTAATGGGAAGACTAATTCCATTAGATAAAAGTATTTTAAACTGTCGAGTTACCATAACAAAATATGAATAACTGTCTTCTAATATTTTGGGGGAAACCTAACAAAAAACACATCATTTCTATCTAAACAGCAGCTAGTAAATCTCAAGTTCAGAGACACCAAAGTTTGGGTAAAAAATGTGTACCTTAGACTGGGTATGGTGGCGTGCACCTGTAATCCCAGCTGTTGGGAGGCTGAAAACAGGAGGAGCACTACCAGTCCACTCTGTGTAGTGAGACTCTGTACTATATACGTTTAAAAAAACGTGTATCTCAGAGTCACGTTGATGGGAGCGGGCCCAAAAGCTACAGTTAAGAGCTGCCTCCTGCAAGGCAAAGTGTAAATCCCGGCCCCCAAACCAAGCTTCTAACCCGGACTCCTAAACGCTAAAGAGAATTCTGCACAATTTTTCTTTCTAAAAATTCTAATATAAATCTGCCAGCCCCTAATAGTATCTTAATCTGAAACACATGTTGGGAAGAGCGACCAGAGTTCTCCACCTGGTCGCTCGCGCCCCAGGTCCCTGTCCAGTCGCTGCTTGCCTGAGCACCCGAGGGGAGCCGCCTCGCCCCCTCCTCCGGCTCCTCCGGCTCCCGCCGCGGTCTGCGGGGCGCAACCCCCTGACACGCAGCTAGCAGCGCTGCGAGGGGAGCCGGGGCTGCAAAGGGAAGGGCCGGCACTGAGCACACTGCTGAGCTCAGTTCTGTGTGTCCTGCTTTCTTCTTCTGGTCTAATCCTCAGAATTGTTTTCAATAATCTATATTGACATTGGTAAGCAATTAGCATCGCGGCTGCCTCTGTGCGGGGATAAGAGCCTGCGGCCGGCCTGCCCTCCAGGGGCAGCGAGGCCCTGCCCGGGCGGGCGGGAGAGACGCTAGGTCCTACTGTGTACAGCACTGACCACAACAAAGCCCGCGGTTTCTCCCACACTGGCCTTAAATGGGTTTAAATTAATGCTATTCATCCCAGGGTGGAAAGCAGACCAGGCCGGAGGGCTGGGGAGCCGCTGCTCCTGCTCCGCCCCTCAGCTCCCTGCGCGCCTGCCGCCCACCCAGGTGCAGGCTGGCTGTCCCCGTCCTGACAGGGGACTGCGCCCACCCGCAGGCTATGCCGGACACGGTCCACGGGGTGACCGTCTCATTCACCTCGAGCTTGTTGGCTGCTAGTACTATTTTTGAAGAGTTAAAAGACAAATAAAAATTTCTTAAAAACCGTGTATGTGCCACAAAATGTAGCCTGAGACTTGAAGAGAGACTTGGAATTTGAGACAGAAGGAACACTTCCTGTCTTAACTCAACTCTTAATGTCACCGTATGGTCACCTTACCCTCCTTCTCCAAACGCACCTTGCCACAGCCAGCGATACAAACCAACTAGCCGACTTTCTGCCTGGGAGCTTGTTAAGACATTGAAAAATTTTAATCCGACAATGCATCGTCCTAGACTTGTACATGTAAACACACACACACACACACACACACTAACAGAACACACTCATGTTTTATCCTTCTAATTTTTTAAAGTTTTTATTAGTCCATGTCTGTAGAACATGTGTAGGTTTCCTGTGTGGAGCTGGCACATGCATACAATGCATCTTATCTTTAGATAGACAATGTTCCTCTATACTAATACAAAGGCTACCTTAAAAGGCATTGCAATTAAACATAAAATTATAAACCCTAACAATGTAACAAATTCCTTTTAAAAAATATTGTAATGACTTTTCTATCTGCACTGACCTTATCCAAAGCAAGTCTCCCCAGTGCCCAGGCAGCACTCTGGGTGCAGCTGGGCATGCACGCGCACGCGCAGACACTCCTCACTTACACCTGCTCTGACGCAGTAGGAAGTGGGTTCTCGATCTGCCAACACGACCATCTGGCGATCTGCACATCGTGCTTTCTCTGTCACTGTATAAAGGAATGGGAAGCACGAAGCCAAAATAAAACCACGCCTCACCTCCACGGGAGCGCCTCTCTCAGTTGGAATAATATATGGCGTATCAGAGCAAAAGTAGCAGCGATCTCACTAATTTAAAATGAGCTTTCCTGGTGGCATAGCTAAGTGAACAATGTGGCACAGGAACATGGCAAGCGGTCAGATTGCCACCCAGGTACTGAGTTTCTGAGAAACTGAAACAGCCTTTTCCAGGAGCGATGGGACCTCTGGTGCTCCTGGGCCATGCAAACCCCAGCAGGGGTGAAGCAATCAGTAATCCCTGAGTTACAAGGCCAGTGTGCTGGGACTCCCCCCACCCTAGGGCAGGCAATCACACTGCCAGGAGGACAGTGATTCACTACCTTGACTAAGCAAGGGTTGCAGTAGTTACTTGCTAAATTCTGGTCACGTATCAGTTTTTCCAAGTGAATTTTAAGATGGCTACAAATACCCCCAGTCTTAGGAGATTCCCACGCCTCCAAAAACTGAAGGTACTCATTGCGATTTAGCATTTGGGCCCAAGGCCACTTGAAAATTAACACAGGCTTTGGGTGCATTACGTGTGATTCCAATTGTTTAATTTTAGTTTTTAAATGTCGCCACACAGCTGCCTCAGGGCTTGCCACCCCACAGGTAGTCACTACCAAATATAAATAGTGACAACATCATTCTGTGACATCAGTACAGCAATCTAGCTCCATCCAAGATGCAAGCCCTTAAAAGTGATAGTTCTTACAAAATTCAACAACCAGACTGTGAATCCTTCTAGAAACTGATTACGTTACTGGGAGTCATACAGAAGCAGTTTCAAAACAGAAAAAACGCTCCAGAAAGTTCTCGGTTGAGTGCCTACTAATGAACAAAGGTTAACTTTATCTAAAAGGTCAAATGCCTGGTGGCTAAGGTTGTGACCTTAACAACTTAAATTGTGACCTTGCCACGTGCCAGGCATATTGTAGGTTCTGATACGGATCATCCACTAAAGGCTGGCTATAAATTACTTTACTGTTACATGCCCACAAAGAAAACCATGCGCCGCACACCATCATATCTCATCATCGTATTATGGATGGGAAGGACAACACAAAGGTGGACCAGCGTAGGGGCACAGGACGGCTTTTTTCTTTTAAACTTGTAACAAGTTGAAGTGCTTAGGCTCAAGGAATTCCTCCCATTTCACCACATTTGCTCCTGCCAATCAGGCACCAAATTCACATAATTCTAATACCAATGGATTTGAGGGGAAAAGTTGGAATGTAGTTTATTATCATATGCTTGCCTTTCAATAAGCCTTAGAATAATTCTCCTCTGCTTGTAACAAGATGACTTATTTTACATCTGCTCTCAGTGTTCAAGAAGGTTGTAACTTTCTACCAGAGAAAACCTGAATACATGATGCCATAATTATTATGCACATGCTCAGAAAAGACCATATCTCTGTGGCCACAGGGGGGGATTCAGAAAGGAAAATATATCTACAAAAGAAAGATAAAACTTAGCCATAGGTGAGGAGTGCTTTTGGCATGCACCTTGAAACACGTCTCAGAGGCTCTGTCTCCTGCCATTACCGGCGAGTTATCAAAACTTTCAAGGAGGTAAAAACATTGTTTAGTGTTTACAAATCTTCAGCATTGTAACAGACGCCTGTCAACTCAGCTGCATGTCGCTGACCTGTTTGTACTGGCAGCCTCCCTTCCACAAATCACAGCTCTCTAAATCTCCTAAGTCAAAACTGAAATACTTCAGACAAAGGCCCTCACAACGCTTTGCACCCTGCCGCGGCGCACGCAGACAAGCAGCCAGGCCACGGCTCCGCGCACACCACGGCGGGACACCTGTCTGGTTCCCTCTCATGCCACATTGGGACAACCACGTCAAAGGCAGCTGATCCATGCTGCTGTAGGTTGCCGGCATCACCCCTTCAGGGGTCTCAACAACCCGCAACTGTTAGCTCAAGGGCTCGGAGCAACAGCACAGTAAGAAGCCAGCATGAGGAGCCACAACACCTGCACGGGGACAGCTAGGAAGGGCGCATTGCCTTCCACTGAGGGAAGCATTCTTGTCCGCACATATGATAGGCCTGCTCCTGCCGACAGAAGCAACAAGCCCGCTGTTTGGAGCCGTCTCGTAAGGTTACATGCACACAGTCTGCGTCACCTGTTGGTAAACTCAAGTTTTAGCTTGGCCAGTTAGCACACTCGTGGTAACTTATAAGTAATTTTTCTAAATATTCAAGAGATAAACACAAGATTTGAAAAAGAGCCCCTGAAAGTCCTTGTGACACCAGTACTTTTTCTGCACCCTGATGCACTTACAGAAGCAGATAAATTAAAACATTAAACTTTGCTGTTGTCATAGATAAAACAAATGAATGGTGTGCTAACAGTGGGTTGCAGAAAGGCCGCCTGCTCCCGTTTGGAGATATTTTTCAAGGTGCTGCTTTTTATTTTTGCTACTCAGAACTGGGCTAAAGCAACAGGCACTTATAATTAAGTATACATGTTCAAAAACCCAAATATTTGAAACGCTTACAGAGCACATCTTCTAAAATACTCATCTATCCCCTGCCAACGGAATGCAAATGACGATGTGACGTGCTTGCAAAGTTAATTTTTCCAGTTTCTTAAGTAAGGACAGATGGCTAACAAAGCTCACTTTCTAAATCATATACTGAAAAAATAATAGAAAATACAGCTGACATCTTTAAAAAATAGCTAACAGTTTTAAAGTTTAAAACATTTTTGCAAAACAGTGCAGTGTTAGCTTTACAGGTAGTCTCTATTCTCTCCTCAGTGAAAAAATAAAACATACCCCAAAATGACCTGCTAAAGGCTACTACCGCTACTTTCTTCCATCTGGCTCAAGTGACCGCCATGAGCACAATCTAGCAGGACCGAAGTATATGTATAAAAGTCAACAAGCTACACAGGACTCGAGTCTTCACGTCACACAATGAGCCTTTTGTCTACAGCAGGACAAAAGGAATGAAGTAAAACGCATTATTCTGCCCAGGTCTCAACAGCATTGTGCCGAATGCCGAAACACGCACAGGGAAAACATGTTCTAGAAACAATAATTAATTTTATTTAAAAAAAAAATCAAAGCAGCTTAGTGCATCAGTTACCAATAGCGATTTCTCAGCATGCTGGTGCACTATCAGGCCAGGCTTTTTTCCTATTTTCCCTCCGCTGACGATTTCAAAGCGTTTAGTTTTCAGTTCTGTCTTAACTGTTTGAGACCATGCTAAGAATTCCTAAATACAAAGTTACTAATCTTGTGGATTAGTGTGATTGTGTTCCCTTCAGAAATGATCAGCAACTGAATAGTAATCTTACTCCAACTTCTTAACCGGCAGGAGATTCACAAGGCCTAGGCAGGTTAAAAGCACTCCCAAGAGAAACTCAACTAGAAAGGCTGCCTCACTACCAGACTACAGGCTGTCGCTAGACTGATGGCCAGTTCAGTACTCTTTATGACATGCGTTTCATCGAGGTTGTTTACAACGCCTCGCTGTCTAACCACCTGCCCTTGGACAGCTCCACTTACCAGGGGCCTGAGCCTGCGAGAAGACCTGGCTCTGGGTTTGCACCTAGGCCCGGCCTGTCTCGGAAGCCACATGGATGTGGAGACTCAGCCTGCACCTCACTCAAGAATGTGCAGCACTCCAAGCGGAAGGAACTCCGGCCACCGCCACTGCACTTACCTGCCGCGTGCACGAAGTAGGCCAGGTACAGGTCGAGCTCCTTGACGGACACCCCTATGTGGTGGGGCTGCACGCAGAGCCCCGGGTTGGAGCACTGTGGGGACTTCACGAGGCGCTCGCCATCAGTACTTTCCAGCGGGATGCCCTTAAACAAGATGACCATCACCAGGTCCAGCCTCCAGACCTTGTCGGCCTGGCGCAGGCAGTCGATCCTCCGCATCTTGCCCTTCTGGTCCGGGTTGGAAAGCACGCAGCACGGGGGCTTCTTCCCTGTGACCGTGAGCACGAAATCCTCCCGGTACTCGGGCCGGATGTCCTTGCGCAGCTTGGCCAGCAGCCGCGACGCCCACTTCTGCTTGACTTCTGGCTTCTCGCTCAGCAGCTCGTCCTTCACGGCCCTCTCCTCCTCCTTGGACATGCGCTTCTCGTGCTTTTTGAAGTACTTTCGCTTCCGGGCCTGCAGGTTGAACCACGTGTAGGCGAAGGCGCGCACGTGGGGCAGAAGTGCTTCGATGAAAGGGTGGAACTCATCCTGCAGAGAGGGAGGACAGCAGAGCCGTGAGGAGCGGGACGCAGGAGGCCCTGGCGAGTCCCCAGCCACCCAGCATTCCCCGGTCACACATGACACCCTGCAGGGGAGTGAGAGCCAGGCGACACAAACATCAGTATCATTTCTCACCGTCTGGAAGACGGCAACTGCCAAAATCCAAGAATGTTCTATTGATAAGTTTGCCAAAGCACCCCACTTGGCCTGGTCTCCCCGACGAGTGAAGCTGAGCTAGATGTTTCTTCTACCAGCCCCCTCTGTCCCACTCCTGACCTCGGCATTTGCACCCAGCTGGACCAGGCCGCCGGGCTGGCACATGCAGGCACTGAGACACCAGCCGATGTTTGGGAAGGCCCGGAAGCAGAAATGGCCCGGCCATCAAGGCACACAAGGCTTTCCCCTGAAAATATCACAGGGCCCCTGGATCTGTTTCTTCCTCATTCTGCCACACCTTGCTTCTTCCTTTAAATACTGTATTTGCACGTAATCTGTTATTGGCCAAAGAGTTAAAACATTTTGGCAGATCCTTATACAAAAGAAAAGAAGAATTTTATATTCGTTAGATAAAAATAAAGAGATCTATGTCCGGAACACACTATGGGACTGAGATAAAAAGGAAAACAAGGCAAAGCAAAGTGTACAAGCAGACAGCGTCACAGTGACAACAGCGCCGTGCTGACTGCACCGCACTTGGCGGCTGGCGCGCTGTGAGACACCTCAGTACTGACCACCCCTAAAAAGGGGCAGTCTAAGTTGTAGAAATATATCTCAGCTTTTTCTCATAAGAAAACAGACAGATTGGCTGTTTGATGCGAGTCCCCAGGAAGCCCTCACAGATAATTTGGAAATAACATTGAAATTAAAGTTTCTCTTCCTGTTTTACCCAAATTATTTGATTCTCTTGTTGACATTTGGTTAGAACATGTAAAAATAAAAAAATTACACAGAAAACTTCATCAGGCCTCCAGAGCACATCTAACTTTTGATTAACTCACCCACAGTAATCTTACGTAACTTCTTTCTGCCACATAACTCCCTCTCCAAAGATAAATTATTTACCTTCAAATAAGTAGAACAAGAAAATCAAAGAGCTATTTGATGGCTTTCTAAAAAAGCGTACATAGAACAAATACAAAATGCTGTTTTCTTCGAGATAATACTAAATACATACTTCTTAGGCATGTGTATGTAATGTCAGAAATAGTACCATTAAATAAAATATTAAATTGCTTAGGTTCAACTGTAAACTTAGAAAGTAAAATTGGTAAAATATTTTAATAGTCAAGTCTGTTAAAATGTTATAAATTATAACCAATCATCTAAGCACCACACAGAACCTTTTAAATTGTAGATTGATATCATATATAATAAATCACTGCAATAATTGACACTTAGTTTTTTTTCCTCTCTGTACCAATTCTTGGGTCTATGTTCGAAGTTCAGCTTTGAAAATGCTCTTTTTCAATAAAAGAACCCGCAAGAGAAATAGCCAGCTCTCCCAGCAAGCATTCTTCAAGTGGAGGAAGAAAAGAGAAAGCACCACAAGAATCACATTCCTCTTTACTACAAGCCATTAGCATTTTTAATTTTTTCTGATGTTTCAGAATCTTTCTTATTCCCATATTTGCAAAGAAAGAACTGAGGGACAAGCCACAGTTGATGTGCTGAGCGGCACGCCAAGCCACAAAACACGTATCACTAAATTCTGAGCTCACCTTTAAGACGAGAAGTACCTAAGTCTTAAGTTTGAGACAGTGCTCACAGACGCCTTCACATGCACACTGGACACGTGGGGGACCCACACTCCGTGGCACTCTGCAAAGAACTCCTGGAACCCCCAACTCCACGGAGTAACCAGCTAAGGGAAGACCTCGCTTCAAAGCCTCTGTGCCTTTTCACAATGCCAACAGCAGCTTGGCTCCAACTTGTCCACATCTATGCTAAAACACTACCTTATTTAAGAGCATTATTAATAATAACCATTTTAGGTAAACATCACAGTGTGGCACTTTCCACATCCAAAGGTACCCTCAAAACGCTTCTCTAGGAGCTGGGACCATTCACCAGAGTTCTGAAACATATTTACCTGCCGACCAAAGTCCCATGTCTCCCATCATGAAAATCTGTAAATGAGGTCAACTATGTCAACCACCCATTAAGAATAACCTAAGCCCCCCACTTGGCATCAAAAGTGTTTGTAACATATCATTCCCCAAAGACTTCTAGAGTGTGCCAACAGAAGTACACAGTATTTTGGAAAACTTTACTCAAATGCACAATCTCAGCACTAATTTTTTTAAAATATATTTTTCTCAATTCATGATGAGAAATACTCCACAATAGCGATGTGAGGATATCATTAGGTTGTAGGAAGTGTCCAGGGACAGTGTAAGTGATGGGAGGGTATTATGTCCTTATAAATCATGCTGTTGAACAAACCACCATCAGCTACGTAGTATTTCACAATACTCAGAAAACACAAAGAATATATTACACGGCAAGAACGATACAGGTCACCAATAAAAATAAACCCCAAAACCTGTTCCAAAGTGGATATTACTTTGAATCAGAACATTTTAAATGTTGATCTGTTTGAAAAAAAGCCAAGTTTACCAGCTGCGGAATAGTGGTATTTCTAGACCCTACTTTTTTTTTTTTAAGGTTCACCTATAAATTTCTGCTGGGTTATTGTTGTACAGCCAGTTACATGATTTAGTTATGATATGCACCTTCTGGGTTAAAGTAAACTGTCTGTATTTTCCTGGTAAGGTTTTTAAAAATTACATACAAGTATATGAATCTATTCTTTCATGTTGAGCACTTTTATCACTGTGCTTGCTAGGGTTTTTTTAGACGAACAATAATCAAAGTTTTTCTTTCTAAAATCTGGCTTTAAAGTGTTACAAATACTCCAGAAAATTAAGGTAATTTATAAATCAATTTCTAAATGAACCCCCTTTAAAATAAGATTTCTTGAACATTTTTTTTACTACAAACTGTTAAACCAAATATAAACGTTCCAAGGCCTAGTGAATGTACATGCGTCGCTACCAAATATGTAGGAGTTTAAAAAAAAATCTTTGTTAACGTGCTAGTAGCTGCAGAAACAGGAGGAGCCAGCCCTACAGCCCCTGTGCTGGGCCTGCAGAGTGCAGGTACCCTCCGTGAGCAGGGCCCCAAAGCCAGCTTATCCCCTCGGCCCCTCCAAAGGACAGGGGAGCATCTGCCGGCCAGCTCCCTGTCGCAGCACGCTGCTATTCTCCACAAGTTCTGCGTGTTGCAAAGTTTAGCAGCGACAACTTCAGCCTCCGAATCTCAGCGTTCTCACTGCAGTCTTTTAATTCATTCAAATGATCCTAACACTTTGCATCTTATCCATATGCAATTGTGAACCTCGCCAGAAGTGGTTGGAAAAGTTTCATTTCATACTTCCAGAAGTTCCTAAAATAGGAACTTTGCAAGTTTGTTAGGGAAGGGGGGGGGGACTTTTACAATAACTAAAAACAACTGCTTTCCATTATTAATGCTAGGCCTAAATCCCAAACAGACCATTTCGACATAAAAGATCCATTTAGAAGTCTTCCGAGATCGGATCGCCGGAGCTGCTGCAGTTCGGGATTGCAAAGAGCAGGGTGTCAGAGGGGAAAGGAGTCCGCGATCCGGAGCCGAGAGCAGCCGCCGCTTGCCAGCCTGCCCGGCCGCGGGGTAAACCGTTATTTCACGCCCAGGCAGCGGGTCTGGGCAGCGGTGAGCCGCCTCGCGTGGAGCCCACAACTTCGCGTGGCGACTCGCAGTCGGTCAGGGCGCGGGGTACAAAGCAGGGTGCGGGCTGCACTTTCTCTTCCCAAGGACTCAGCGCATTCGGGCAGAGGAAATAAATAATGCATGCGGCGGCGGGGACCAGATTTGGGGTTGGCGTGGCCTGCGCCCGCGGCCGGGAGGCCGTCCCGCGTGGATCCCACGCCGACTCGCCGCGCCGCGGGCCGCGTCTCCTGCAGGCCGCGCGGGACCGATCCACGGCGCGGCGCGGGGCCCGCGGCCGGGGAAGTTGCACGGGGGCACCGCCAGCCCCGCGTGGACGACGCACCCCGCGCCCCGCTTACCTGCGTGAGGCAGAGCGGCGAGTACATCCTGCGGCCGCGGAGAGAGAGCCGAGCGGCGCTCACATGCCGCCGCCGCCGCCGCCTTCGCCGCCGCGAACTTTCCCCACCGGCGCCGCCCGCCCGCCCCCCGCGCCGGCCGCGCGTCC
>NDGN011548606.1:601-14972 GCA_002564285.1 Tympanoctomys barrerae | reverse complement strand
CCCCCCACACACACACAGTCATAACAGCAATAAGCTTTGCATTCTTTCTAATCACATCCAACTGACAGCCCAGAACCGTACTCAAGTAACTTGGGTGAAACACCGCATCCTTCTGGACCTCAATTTTTCTCATCTAAAAAGTGAGGGGATCAGGTAGGAAAAAGCACTTTTCTGTTGGCATCTAGAGAGTGAATATTCTAAAAAAAAAAAAAAAATGATAGGCAGGTTGCTGAAGTTCTTACTGCATCATTGTTTGACCCAAAATTCTTCAGCGTTTGCAGAAGGCCCAAACACCCTTCAAGGGCCCTGGCTTCCAACAGCCCAGGGAGAAGTCACTCAGGCAGGTTTGATGCGTCCCCAAAGTGTCCCCTGGGAGCTGAGACCATAGGCCACAGGGATAGTCCTTGCTTGTGGAGGGAGAGCTCAGAGAGCTGAGGAAATAGATAGGAAGCAGTTGTGAAGCAAAGAAAAGGACACAAGATAAGATGCTGGGGATGTTGGTACAGGCAAATAATCATTCTGATCATAAACTCCCTGTGCTATGCACCGGAGCTACTAGGGTTCCACGTGATTTGTTTTTACTCCTTTGTTTTATGGTTGAGGAAACTGAAGCCAGAGATGCTAAGTGACTTCCAAAGACACAAAATTGAGCTCTTCATTGCTGGGGGACCCTCTGTTGGAATGTGACCGTAGGTCCTGGGAACTTCAGGAGGCTCACTTCCTGAATAAATCCTGTGCTGGCTGCTGGGGTCCAGGTGACCCCTCAGGGCTGACTATGTGGATAATCACAGGCATAAAAGTAAGAGGACAACATCTGTGTTTTCCAGAATATCCTCCACCAGCACTCAGCATCTCTCCTATCTGGCCGTGCCTCCCATGGGAAAGTCTCCTTCCAGAATGAGTCAGTGGACCCTCCTGTCCAGACACAGCTATACATCTTAACGGAAGCATGGGTAGAAACACTGTCCCCTCACATACAGCACGTAGGACAGTTCACAGAGCACCTGCTCCTCCTTCCCCTCCTCCTCCTTCTCTTCTCACTGGAGGTGATGTAGGACCCTGTTCAGGCAGAAGGCCCTGGCCTACAATGGGTTAAGACCTACACCCAGTGAGAAGCTGAAGCTGGGCTACAGGAGTCCTGGCAAGCTCAGCCAGAGGGGAAAGCAAATTTGCCACCATTTTGACCTTGGAATAAGCACACCTCAGGTTTGTCCTGGCCACATGAGAACACTGGGACAAACCTGGGCTCTTCCTGAACAAGTATGCTTGTCCACCACTGCTAAGATGAACAAAGGAAGGCATATAAGGCACATATTTGTAAACTATAAATACGCTAGTTTACACTGCGTATAGATCCTGAGCACGGATCCTTTGACTTCTTTAGGTTCTTTCAAGATGTGCATAAACGTTTTGGCCACAGGAATTCATCTTATTGTCAACAACGCGTCCATGTATTTCTGGATCATTTTCCGCACCACCGTGGGTTAAGTTTTCTACAACGTCTGCTCCCAAGTGCCACCTCTGCCACTGGAGCCACCAGAGGAGAGTCTCACGCTCTTCACATTGGTTTTGCACAACGAGTCTCTGTTCTGAACACAGGTCTAGCCTCGCTTGAACCAGATGTTGGGCAGTGGATTTTCTCTCTCTGGATCAGCCTACCAAGGGTCACCCTCTCATACCCAGTGAGCTGTGTCAGTGGCTGTGTCATGTGAGGGTTTGGGGAGGTTCGCAGATTATTCCATGCTGGGACCATCCACTGCTCACACATTTTAGAAGCCCCTAAGAATCAGGATGAAATCTGCTGACATGAGCAATGGTAGGCAGAAGCTTCAGAAAGCTACTTTAAGGAGGAGCAAAGAACGGCCAAGCCTCGTGGTCCTGCCCAGACCTGCCTAGCCTTACTATGTCCCAAAGGCCCTCTGCCCTGAGTGTAGGCCTGGTGTTTTTAAATTTTAGGGTCCAACAAGCACTGAAAGTCACAGGCCCCTGGACCTTCTCTGCGGCCTTGCGGCCCACACACATGGCTGATGTCTGATACTCAGTCACTCTGAACTCTGGCCCCTGCTCATCCTTGAGCCGAGATGCAGCCACACCCCCTGCAGCCCCACAACATCAGCTAAGCAGGCTAACCTCCCACTGGTTCTATTCTCAGCTGTCAACGCTGCCGTCATTTGTCAAGTGTCTGATTGCATGGCTGTATGCCAGGTGAGGGGACAGAGGAACCCAGAACACAGGCTGCCCTGCTCACCACAGCGGCCCACAGCCCTTCTGGGAGCACACAGATCATGTGGATAGAACATTGAGCCAGATGCGAGCAGACAGAGTGTACTTACTTCTTAAATGTACATTGGGGTTCACCAGTGCATCATTGGAGAAGAAGGGCCCACTAAGGGCAATGCCAGCGGGCGGGGGCCACTCACAGTCTACAGGCTTGGGCTGTGCCCTGCCCTACCTAGAGGCCCATGAGGTTCAGGTGCTAATGCACCTCTATTGTCTTTGTGGGGTGATGATAATAATTTACTCACATACACCTGGTTGGAAGAATTCAGAACATATAGGATTTAGGGTTGGAAGTAGTCCCAGAGATCATCCAGTTTGATGGTGTCCAGAACTTGGGATCTTTAGGGATCCCATTAGAAACACGTGGCTACCTTAGACCTTCCATTGGAAGGAGTGACGGGACACAGGATCTTTAACAAGAGAGATGACACCGCTCAATGTGACTGAATGGATGACAGCTGGAAGGCTGATGAAGGGAAAGCCTGCTGCTCAACATCTGGGTCAAGGCAAGGCTGGGACTGGATGGGGCTCCTCATCCCACGCTACGTCCTGGTTCTAAGAACTTGGGTTCTGTGAGTTCCCTGTGTGCCCAGGATGGGCTGGGCTTGAATCAGGACAGTCTCTCGGGTCTGGTCGGGATTGGATTACTGTCCTCATCTTCCTCCTGCGCCAGGGAGCCATGGATGCTGCAGGCAGGGGGCATTTCTGAATCCATGCCTTCTGAGTGCTCATGGACAGCATGCCTGTTCCATCCTGCCCCTTCCACCCTCGCAGAATGGTAAGAAACCACCAAGCTTCTTCTCTTCCATTAACCATTAACTTGGATCAAAGTGGCTCAATGCTGGTTCCCATCTTCAAAGCAGGAGAAAAGCTGGACTCTCAGGAGGCTTCTGGGTCATTGGCAGTACCTCAGGCTTAGAGGAACACATGGACAAACCCTAGCTGAGCACTGCCCCCCTCCCTGGGGTGCCCGGAGAAACAGCGCATAGGCGAGGTCTTATAATAACCACGTTTCTAGTTCTGTATTTGGTGCTTTGACATCTGGCCCTTTCCAGTCCTGGAGAGGACACTATTTTGGAGCCAGGCAATTCCTCATACCTTGCCTTTTTATGCAAACCAGCCAATCCAGACCCTATACTCCCTACCACCTCCTACGGGATTTTGTCCTACTCTGGGCCACCATCTACCTGCTCTAAGCACCCCAGGGCCAGGCCCCAGACCCTAGAGAGCCCCGGCTCACAGAACCTGCTGGAATTATTCATATCGGCCAGTCCTACACCTACTTACCCTACCTCCCCTGTCCCTTCCCACAGAAACTCCATGAAGGCTTCATCTGCTGGCTGCTTCCCTATGTGGCCCACATGGCCAGAGGGGCCCCTGTTTCTAGGGATCTGTGAGTATAAACTCCTTCCCCATTGTGGGTGTCTAATGCACCTGGCTAAAGCAGGCGTGCTCAACACTACCATGTTCTGAACCTCTTAGCTTAAAGGGGGCGGTCCAGATCCTTCCTGCCTATCTCTGCATGCCGGGCACAATTGCCAGGGTCTACATACGAGTGAGAGGGGTCTAGAAGCCCTGACTGAGCAGCCTCCACCCTTACTGCTCCTCGGCCTCAGCCCCCAGGCCTCTCTACCTGCCAGGAGCTCTCCTCAAGCCTGCCTGCTCCTGGCTGGTGGTCTCCGGTGGACTTCCCCCTCTGGGGCCCTGCACAAGGGGCACCATCGCTTCTCATGTGACATCCCTTCAGCCCTTTCAAAGCAGCAGCTCTGGGTTCCCTGGAGGTTTTTCTTCTCCCACCTACACTCCTAGTTCTCTCACTGTGCTCAGAATGGGTGCAGGGTGATTTTCACAATTCTGTGGCTCTGGGAGATTCCATTCCTAGGCCCATTTTTCAGGGTCTCTCCTGCTTCAAGCCTGAAGGAGAGGGAAAGACAGCCACCTTGCATAAGACTAACTACTAGTCTCATGATCAGTCTACTACTACTCCTAGTCTCCTTGATCACTCTAGTTTTTCAGTGGCACAGAACATGCAAGCTAAGAGGGGCCACTTGCCTCACTGCCCCTTTGCTGTGATGGCACAGGCTCTGCTGAGAGCAAGGAAGCACTGTGGAAGGGGGCAGCCAGGCTCAATACAGCTGGCGGTGACGCCTGTGCTCACACGACTACTTCCAGTCTTGCTTAAGAAGCTGGAAATTCAGACTTTTCATATGAACCCTTGAATTTGTAGATGTTGGCACAAGTTTACAAAGCATGATATAAACTCACAGTACACGGGTCTTTGGACTGGATCAAGCCCCAGTGGTTTGTACCCCCTGTCCCAGGCATAGTCAGGGTCACTGTTTTCTCTAGGATGGGTTGCTTCCCCTGCCCCACAGCAGCTTCAGTTGTCCTCTACGGGCCTTGTGAGCTACAGCAGCTCTGGCCACTGTTTCCCATAATGATTATGACTACTTGGCTGGATGATACAGAGCCCAGACGTTTAGTCAAACTTTACGTCTCTCTGGAGGGGTGTCTGAATGACCTCTGCAACACGTGCTAGAACAAGGAAAGCACACTGCCCTTGCCAGTGGAGGCGGGGCCTCGTCCATCCGCTGAAGATGTGAAGACTAAAGGGTAAGCGACGGTTCCCTGCCTCCGAGCCCTCCAAATGGGATACTTTTTTTTCTTCCTCTTTTCAGTAGCAAACTGTTTGTACAATATTTCACACTTATAGCTTGGACTCTGAGAAACTACTGAAGATACCAATATACAATATGTTAACTATTATTATTCTAGTATTTGTTTTGAAATTTTTTTTTTTGTTCTTTAAAAAAAAAAAAAAAGCAAACAATCATTCGTTCTCTCTGGCTCATAAGCCCATCAGTTTTCAGAGTAGAGTTTATGCCATCAGGTCTCCTGGGGCTCCAGCTTGCTAGGTGAGAATCTGGGGATGTAGCTGCTTTTACAATCACGGTACAATTCTTTACAATGAATCTCTTTACACATCCCATTGGTCCTCAGGGAAAATTTAAATACTACATTTCTCTTAAGCAAAAGAGCTAAGAAAGAAGTTGAAGATTTTATCAGATGAAAACTTCTTTTTCTGAATCTCTTGTTCACTCACACCATATCACTAGTGTGGAATGTAATAATAACTACCACCCTCTTTCCCCCCAAAATAAGACCTAGCCAAGTGGGGCTGGCATTGGTGGCCCCTACTTTGCAAAGCTGACCATTGTCCGGCTAGGTCTTATTTTCCAGGAAACCTGGCATTTATGGGACACTTCTACGTGACCAGTGTGGTGTTACACACACTGCATGTGTATATTTTCATAGCACGCTGCCCCTCAGGAGGACACCTGTGCATCTTGGGACGCTTGCGTATGTGAGACAGGGATAGGGTCAGCCCTTCCCAGGCAGGGAGCCCACTCCTGGACAGCACTTGGTGTTCAAAAATGCCCAACCTACAAGACACGACTAGAGGAACAAGCTGTTCTCTGAGAGCCGTGCTGTTGACCTCACATTGCAGATGGAGCCCGAGGTCACAGGGCTATGAGCTAACAGAACCAAGACACACTGCAGGGTCCAGTTCAGGGCCAAACTCACACTTTACCCTAAGTCCCCTCCCAGTGAGCACAGAAGGGCCAGGTCCTCCTCTGAGGTGTGACCTGGACATTCATGCCTCCAATTGTCTGGGCCATTAGGAATGTCTCAAATGCCACCCCTTCACAGTGCAGCAAGGCCTAGTCCAGCCCTGGATTGACAGCTCTGAAGCTGAGCTGTCTACTGAGGTTTCTAAAGACTAATTTGGGAGCCTAACCATGGTTTCGCCTTTATAAATAAGACAAAACCAAGTGTGGAAACCCACCGCAGGAGGCCCAGATCGCCTTCTTTTCTCAGAATTGTTTTCAGGCATCAGAGGAGTCCTGCAGGTCTGATGCCTGACTGAGAAGCGAGACCACAGGGCAAGTAAGATGACGCTAACAGCTGCTGACCTGGGTAGGAAGGTTTTCAGGCACTATGCCCAACTTCTTTGCACTCTGCTCAACACTGTGTCCCCATGGTCAAGTTAGAAGGAGGCAGCAGACACAGGACTGGCATGAGTGGAGGTGGGCACGACCCTCCCAAGAGCCCCGAGAGCCCGGATGGAGCAGGTCATCAGTGAGGCTCTTAGTGGCCCCATCTAAGCTGGAAGAGGGTGGATCCCCTCTTACCTTCCTTGACTTAAATCTGTAATACAGTCAAGCATCCCTAATCCAAAACTCCAAAATCTGAAATGCTCTAAAATCTGAAACGTTTGGATCACTGACACAAGACCACAAGTAGGACGCTTTACTTCCGGCCCGGCATGAGAGGCCACTGTGAAAATGCAGACACACTAGAAATAGTGCATGCAATCATTTCAGGTTGTGTGTATAATGTGCATATGAAACATAAAGAAGCTTCAATTTCACACCAAGGTCTCAGTCTCAAGGTATCACATTATATGCCTGCAAACCTGTGACCCTAAGCATTTCAGATACGGGTTGTATTGCTTGACATTGAGCTTTTTAAGGTCAGAATGCTGGAGCTCCTCCCGGCTCAGCACAGGGCCTGGACACAGAGGATCCCCTGCAGGCCTCTGGGAGGGGCCTGTGTGACTCCAGGGTGGAGGGAGCAGCGCTATGGGACATGGGCTGTAAAGAAGTGGCCTTAGCGCAAGGCCCTGCAGGAGAGGAAGTAGGGGTTGGCAAGCATGGGGACAAGCGAAAGCAGCAATGAGGCGCCTTTCCTCTTTTATCCCCATGCCACAGCTCTGTTTATTCTGAGAGGCAACCAGCTGCAGCTCCAAAATAGCTGTGCTCAGAAACGCCTCTAATGACAGAGAACAAGCCAAGCTCGGAACAGCCATTCCCAGAGTGGGAGCACTAAGTGGCCGGAAAAGGGGACCCTCTTGGGGCTTTCCCTTCCTGCCTGCTGCCCCTCCTCTTCCCTCCAGCCCAAGGAAGTCATGGCACCCTCTTTCCAGGGCTCCAGGGAGCAGAGTATGGTCCTCCGTCCTTCCCATGGGATGAGTGGCTTCCTTCTTCCTGGAGCTTGGTGTCCTTTCTGAACAGCATTACCATGAAAAAGCAGAGTTAGGAGATGACCCTGTGGAACCCGAGGGCATGCTGTGCATCTGGGCTGACAGTGCAAGGTCATGTGGCGCAGTGTAGGCGCCTAGAGTGAGGGCAGGTGGAGTTAAACAGGCAGGATTCTTTTCTGAGTGACTGACTGCCAAGGAGCGAAGAGTACTGCAGTGGGGAGAAGAGACTGGACTCAGCTCCAGGTACAAGCCACAGCTGGGGTTCACAGCCTAGGACAGGGAGAGGGAATTGGAGAAGGGGTGGGAACCAGGAGACCTTTGGTGAGGCAACAATGGGTGGGCCGGGGGTGAATGGACCTGGGCCTGAAGAGGCTTGGGTATGGGGCTGATTGAAGTTTGGTCAGATGGGAGTCCTTGTCTGTCAAAGAGAAGCAGAAAATGGTGTGTCTAGAGACACAGCTATCCCCTCCTGCACCCCACATCCTCCTTCCTCACCCTCAGCACAGGGAAAGGAGGGTCTCAGGCTCCTTGCAGCTGGCAACCAGGCCCTAGAGAGGCCAATCCCATACCCAGAGAAGGCTTGCTGGGCCTGATGCCACAGCACACTACACTGCAGGGCCCTAAGAGGAGCCAAAGAACCACTGGCAGGAGCTTCCTCAGGGACAAGGACTTACAGGGCACTGACTCCAGGTGACTCACAGGGGCAGCCTTCTTCCTGGGACCTGCGGCCTATCTATCTTTCTGCTGAGACAGGTATGTGGCCAAAGGGGACAGTGGGGCAGGCCCAGACACCTGCATACCTAGCTGCTCAGTCCTGGGGCAGGCCCAAAGGACCTCCCTGAATAGTATGCTCTGTTCTAAACTTCTTATCAACCTTCCCAGAAGGCCTGGTCTCCAGTTGCCTCCTATGCCCACTAGAGAGTCTCTCAGGCAGGGCTGGGCCACTCTCAGAGCCAGAGAGCCTGAGGCTCAGGCCTCCCAGGACAGATGGCCCCTGGCGCTGCTTCCAAATAAGTCCACTCCTGCACTCAGCTAAAATACATCTCAATATTTGCTGCCCTCTTGGCATTTCTTTTTCTTCTTTTTTAATCCAGAGAAACTTCTGAAATGGAAGAGCCCCAGAGCTTGCTAGAACTTTACAAACCTTGTTTTCAGCTCCCGCTGCCTCTCCACGCAGACGCCAGGCAAGGCCGGGGGCAGCCTGCCACGGCCTGTCAGATTGCTCCTCCCCGTTCTGTTTCCTGGGCTCACTGTTCCCTGCTGTTCACACCTCTCCCCCACCCAGAAGAGCCACCTCCTCACCACGGAGACACAGAAGAACTGTGGCAGATGACCCAGGACATACTTGGAACCGGAGGCTCAGGACCGGTCCTCTACCAGCCTCTATTCTGCGTTCTCGGAAGTTGCTCAGAGACTTCCTGCCCTCTGGGTGATAAGGCTTGGTCATAAGAAATTTGCATATTGCAAAGACTAACCCAGCCCCAGAGCCTACTCAGGAAATACCTGTCTTCATATAAGAGGTTAGGCAGCAAGGGAGAACTCAGGGAGTTAGAAGTAACTGCCGAGCCCCAATGCCCACTCTCACCATGGCCTGGGGTCCTGTAAAACTGGAACAGACCAGGATCAGGCTGGTGGAGAGACTTTCTCAACTCGATTTGGGTAAAGACCATGAGCACCCAGGTCTACAAGTTGAGGGATAAACTAGAATATCAGAAAACTTAAGTATCTGGGAACTGGCAAATTGTCTAAAGGCCTGATCTAAGGGGAAGCCCCGACCAATACAGGGTGAGAGAGCCAGGCAGTGGGAGGTGTTGAGAGTGGGCGGGAGGGAAACTCAACTAATTCATGGGTCGGGCATGGGGTGGAGGCTCCTGAGATCTTCTAGGCTGTGACCGTCTCAGTCCAACTAAAGGACCATGATTTCCCTCTTTGGGCTTCAGAATTCCTATGGATCATGGTGGATCTCAGGAATTAGAATATTGGGCCAGTCATTGACCTACTTAATAAAGATACCCAACAGGACCATGGTTTGGCAGAGGGAAAAAAGACACTTGGGACTGCCATGGCAGTAACCAGTCATTCACTGTCCTATCTCCCATCTGTATCTTCTGAGGATCAGCTTTGTAGCAAGAAGATAAATTACCAAAGCTGCCTCGGTGGTCCCCATCTCCAGGGTCATTGGAAGCCTTCTTATTAGGTGATGCTTTTGGCTTCTAGGAGGGCCATAGGCTATTAGTAATGGTAACCTTCAGATAATAAATATTTATGGGGTACTTTCTCTCTCTCTCTCTCTCTTTTTTTTTTTTTTTGGTGGAACTGGGGATTGAACTCAGGCCCTTGTGCTTGCCAGGCCAAGTGCTTATTCCACTGAGCCTTCTCCCCGGCCCCCTCAACAATCTTATGGAGAAAAGATTTGTATTAGGAAGCCAGTGTGACTAAAGGAGTTGCTCACATTAGTAAGTCACACAGGGTTAGACAACATAGAAAGGCTGTTAGTGTGGATAAACGAAATGCAGATATCAGGTTACAGGACCTGACTTTGTAATTTGTGAAAAAGCTACAGCTATAAATACAGACCTTGTAAAGGTTAACTGATCAACATGTAATAATGTTAAAATATTTCCTGCCAGAAAGAGGTGATTTCACAATTTTAAAGTGAGAACTAGAGTTCACAGTGTAATTAGGCATGGTGCCCAGCAGAACACTACTCATGAAAAAAAGAAAATGTCAGGCCACAAGCCTACGAAGGATAGGCTAACTCTATTGCTATGTGCCAGTGTGAGTGGTGACCTCAAGATAAAACTTCTGGCTTATCACTTTGAGACCCCTACAGTATTTAGAAAAAATAAAGTCATGAAGAATAGGCAAGGGGTTATGTAAGATCTAACAGAAAAGCCTGGGTAATGGGTATCTTATCTTAAGTGTATCAGGGAGGCTTTCTGTCCTACTGCTAAGAAACATCTAGAGCACAAAGGTATACCACTCAAGGCTCTGCTCATTATGGACGGTGTTCTTCCTCACCCCAGAGATTTGGAAGAATTGGCTGGAGAATTCCCATGGGTCTCAGTCAAGTTCCTCCCACCATACACAACTCCACTACTGTAGCCTACACACCAGTGGGTTATAGCTAACTTTAAGAAGCTATACACAGGGCCGGGAGATAGCTCAGCAGCATAAGCGCCTGTCTTGCAAGCACAAGGTCCCAAGTTCAATCCCTGGTACACACACACGCGCGCGCGCACACACACACACACACACACATCCCCCCAAAAAGCTACACACCAAGGAATTGTTTCTGAAGTGCTTCCACATGGCCTCAGATACAGATTCAACCCTTAAAGAGTTCTGAATGCTACAACATCCTTTCCTGTGTAAGTTGAGAAATCCTGGGACAATGTCTCTAAGGACTCTGAAGAGAGTGTGGCCTAAAATTATACAATATTAAAATTACAGAGACTTTAAAGGCCATGTAGGGACACCTGAGCCTTCAACTGACCATATGGCTAATGACACTGTCACTATAGCAGAGTCCATAGGCTTGCAGATAGACTATGATAATATAGAGGAACTGGTGGAGGAAAACTCAGAGGAACTGTCCACTGAGGAACTTCAGCAACTTCTGTCTGAGCAACAGAGAGGAGGAACTGAAATTTCTGAAGGAGTACCAACAATCAGTGCAACAAAGTTCTTGTTCTCAAATAAAGGAAATATTGAGAAAAAAAGGCACAGTAAAAACATTTGTAGAGAAGGCCCACCATGACAGAGAAAAAGCCAATCACTGTATTCATATGCTTAATGACAGTGCCATGTTATCCTACAGAACACCATTAAAGACAGAAACAGATAACCTTAAAACTGTTTTTAGTTCTGAAAAGGTTGAGACCTAGTGAGCCAGAAGCTGGTCCTAGTGGGCTACAGACTATCCCAAGGACTGAGAAAGGACACCAGAGAGCCAGATTCCTGATGTTCTAATGGGAAGGGATTTTTCCTCCAAACAATAACCACCTTCCATTTCATCCTCCCTTCCTACAAGCCAAAGATGTCCACTTCAATGGTGAGCACAGTATAAAATTGTTAATTCTGTTAAACAAAGCACATTTTATACTTTTTTTGTGAATACACTAGGAAAATTATTGGTGTTTCCAATAAATTATGAACATGATACAACCTTTTTGATTATGAAAAGTTAATAGTTAAGCTGGGATGATTAGAACACAGAATTTTTTACATAATGGAAATAGTCTTGACTTACAACAAATTTGAGTTATAACCAGCCCTTGCAAAAGGATAGAGTTTGTAAGTCAAGGATCCATTATATAAGTAATACCTAATGGATGACACCTTGTGTTATCTTAAAGAAAGGAATGAGACTGGATGTGGTGGTGCGTGCCTGTAATCGCAGCACTTGGGAGGCTGTAAACAGGAGAATCACTACGAGTCTGATCCAGTAGTGAGACCCTGAACACCCTGTAGATTCTTCCATAGAACAAGAAAAAAAAAAAAAAAGACAAAAAAAGACATACACTTATGAGCCTGGGGAGATAGCTCAGTAGAATAAGTGCTTGCCTGGCAAGCGCAGGGTCCTGAGTTTAATCTCCAGTACTGCGAAAATAAATACATACATACATACATACATACATTAAAAAAAAAAAAAAAGGAATGGCTGTTAGGTTTTGAGACTCTAAAGAAACACAAGAAAATTAACATCAGGAGAAAACTATTAAGTAGAGGAAATGAAAGAACATTAAAACAGGGAAACAAATGTGGGCAGGGTTGATGCAAACCTGGTCTGTAGAAGCACCCCTGGGTCTGTTCCTAGGGGTGGGTAGTGCTGGTTTTTACAATTCCTTTCTATGTTCTGAATCACTGATAAAGATTGTCCTTACTTAAATATACAAGTACTGCATAGTTCTCAGACAACCGTTTCTCTTTTTTTTTTTGGAACCGGAGATTGAACTCAGGCCCTCACACTTACCAGGCAAGCACTTATTCTACTGAGCTATCTCCCCAGCCCCCCGTTTCTCATTTTAAATCACTGAACTTACTACCTGATTTTTTATATCTGATCCAGTAAAGCTGGAAACACTGGGACACAGAGAAATAATCAATACAGTTGCCTAAACAAAATTATTATGTTTAAATGAGATAGCATGATTCATCATTGCAGGAAAATCACAGGGCTAGTTTTAGTTATGTCTTCTAAGTCCTGCACAGTAATATTTCATTATAGTACACAGACACTGGTTGAGAATCTTTCCAAGGATGATTTCAGTTGTGTATAAGGTAGTAGCATTTTTTAAAAAAGCAAAAGATAAAAAGAAAAGAAAAAGGCTAGATCATTCTGCAAAAGCAGAAATTTAGCATCAAATAATTAAAGTACATTTCTAACAACTTTCCATGAAAATCTTGATTAGTGTTTCTTTAGAAAAATAACAAGAATATTCTGCTTTCTTCAATTTCAAGAAAAGTCAATATTTTGACTTGAAATTTCCAATTACGTATAATATTACAAAATCCAAAGGATAACCTGCTCTTAACATAATGGAGTGTAATGTCAGACTTATATTTGCTCAGCAGCCATAAAGGGCCAGGAACTGCGTTGCAGCTTTACATGTATTTTATGTAAATTTCCTTTTCATAATTCTTGGATCCCATTAGACAGGTCTGCACTGTCTTATATGCTTGTTACCAGCCATGTACACTTATCAAGCACCTGAAATGTGTGCCAGTTGGAATTTTGAAGGCTATGACATGTGTATCCAGTGTGTCAGATACACACTAGATTTTTTTTAAAAAAATATTTTATGTATGTATGTAAGTATGTATTTGGTATAGGGTTTCACTATGCAGCTTGGACTTGTGATCTTCCTGTCTCTGCCTCCCCAGTGCTGGGATTACAGGTGTGTACCACCATACCTGGTTTTAGTGGCCAGCACAGTGCACCCAGGGTTCCGGGGCTAGCACAGTATGCAGTACTAAGGAATCAAACCCAGGTTTTTGCACTTGCCAGGCAGGTGCTCAGACCGCCGAGCTATCTCCCCAGCCCTACACACTAGATTTTAAAGACTTAGTGCCAAAAGATGTAAAATACCCAACTCAATAACTGAGGTCTTTTTAACATCTGTCCGTGGTCAAACACAAATAAGGATTCTCTTTTCCTCAATTCATTCTAATTGGTTATAGTTCAACAGCTGAGAAGTCTGCTGTCCAACATAAAGTGTACATCCTGAGTCTATAATTGTGTGAAGCTCACATAACATTGCTCAATATATATGCTTTTAGTGCACCCTTAAAAGAAAAAGTCACTTTCTGTTATCCAAGAAACATTTATTACTTTTTATTATTCATATATGACTGTTATTCATAGTTTACTAAATAGTTAGAGTAACTAACTGCTGACATTTAAGAAGAAAATCTAGTTTACTACTTTCAATCATACTTGAAATTGCTTAAGAATCTAAAAACAAAGATTAGCCATCCTATTTTTTAAAAATTCTTGTTAGCATACATGTAAATGGCTTAAACTGTACAAACTTCCCTAAATTTACCAAAAAACCCCCAACCCACTATGAAGTAAATAAACATGGGACTTAACAGTCTTCTGTTACGCAAATTACTTAAACAAAAAATAGGATGACAAAAACCACTCTTCTCTACTTTCTATAGCTTTGGTCAAATATTTGTAACATTTGACTAAAACTATTTTGTAATGACAACACAACTCTTAAAAACTTCCAAGTTCATGCAGACCAGAAAGTCTCAGAGGTGTGAATGTTGTAAGTACCATGCTGAACAACAGGAGAAAATAACAATAGTGATTTGGGGAGGCTTCCATCCTCCAACTGACCAAAACTCAATATAACAGTAACATACCACTTGCAGGAGACTGCAGTACACCACTGGGAGTAGAAGTAGGGAGGATAAGAACAGCAATGAGTCCCTGAAATAGACATAATGCATAAAACCACCTCCAATAATAGGCTTTTTGTCTGGACAGCTTGTTTCAATAAAACAATGATTTTTTTTTTTTTTTTTTTTTTTTTTTTT
>NDGN011548595.1:10402-25857 GCA_002564285.1 Tympanoctomys barrerae | reverse complement strand
ATTGGGATATTTTGCTGAATTCATGCACTTACAGTATTTAAATGACAATGGAATGCCCTTCTCTGACAAAACTAACAAAAAAGTGGGATAGAAATTAACTACCATTTTGGATCGGTATACTCAAAATAGTTAGGATAGATGCACAGATCCATTCTCTTAATTCAATGAATAGAGAAGTTTGTTCTCATAGTGTTTGAGACAAGATATCATGTCTGCATCTTGCACAATGAATAACCACTAAGACAACAGTATGCAATGCATTAATTATTGTAACTATCCCTTTAACCTGCTTTGAAATTGTTTCAATGTTATTTCTTTATCAATAAAATTAATTAAAAATAAATAAATTACAGTTCAATGGGGGAAAAAAGGGTGAAGACTTATAGAGGTTGAAAATATTTAGTATCTTGTGGGCCATACTAATTTACTCTTGTCCATGAAAGCAGCCAGAGACACTTTCTAAATGGAAGGGCATGATATATTCATCTTTTTTGAAATTAAGTTTATTGGTACATTTTATATATACATAATGATCACATTCACCATAGGCAATTTGTAACTGTACAAGATAATATCTTGTTTCTTCTTGTTTTCCCGTTATCCTCTCTTCCCTTCAACCCCCCCTTCCTTTCTTTATTAGCAAAGCTTTCCTTTTTTTCCTTCTTATTTTTTTCTTTCCATTGGCAGGACAGTATTCTTACCAAACTTTGTTTTTTAGGTAACAATGGTCACATCTCCTGACCTTTGCCCCAGTGTGTGATGACCTGTGCCAGGTATTCAGCTAATTCCCAGGGAGCACACTGGAAAGCCCTGGGATGCTGAGCAGCAGAGCAGCCTCTGGTCTACTGGGTCTACCTCCTGTTTGGATACATTTTCAAGGAGTCTGTCTCTCTCCTTTGGCCATCAACCTCTAAACATTATTCATGCTTCCAAAATGCAGGTCTCATTTGTTTAGGCCTAGGTTATTTACATAGTTATAGTTTAAAAAGAGTATTAATTAATACAAACAAACCACTTTTTGGTTCCATTGGTAAATCTAGAGCTCTACTTCATTAAACAACAGGGAAGGGCAGAAAATTAGCTTCTATTTGGAGAAGCAGAATAATTTTTATGAGTTGAAAAATGCATTTTATTTACTTTTATTTCTCTTCTAGTTGTAGGGTAAGATATCAAATGTAAGACATTTTTCTTTACTAGTTTTGCCTGCAATGACTATAATTGTAGGCGAATCTTCTTTTCATCTTCTAAGATCCCTGAACAGCCAAAGGTAGCTTTCTCCGTCATGTATAAGCTTAGGAAGCCTTAAGCCATGAGTCAATAAGGTTTCAGTAAAGAACCAGGTACCGAATAATTGATACATTGAAGACCATAGAATCTCTGCAGCACATGATCAGTTCTAGTTCCATCACCCAAGTTCCACAGACCACACTTAAATGAATGGCTGTTCTGGGGTTCTAATAAAACTTGTAAAAACAGTGGGTACATTGGATCAGTTCACAAAGGTACAGTTTATATGCTATGGAACAGCTATTACCTAGTTTTTAAATGAGATAAATGATTTTTAAAAAACAAACCAGTAATCCATGACAATTTTGTGCTAATTTTTCCATCTATATTTCATTTATTAATATAGATATTAATAATTGGACTTATTAGTAATATACTGTTACACAGGAATCAGTTGTTTCAACTACTTTTTGGCATAAATTCACTGAATCTGAGTCAACTTGGGTAAAACATTAACATAATTTGTTTTCTTTCAAATTCTTATTTGCCAATGCCATAATCCAAGACAAATAAAATTACCTTCTGTAAAAGGAATTTATACTTCCTTCACTATTAACTGAAACATTTTAGAACAATAAGAATAATAAAATAATTTATTTTACACAAAACTATCCTCTTTTGCATAATAAAAGCATCTCAGTACCTTTCATGCTAAATTATATCTCTACACTTTTATTCCACATCTTAGAGTCTGCTTTATGTTTGTAAATTATATACTTTATACCAAATTATGTGACATCTATTTCACAGAAAGAACTAGGAAGTAGGCAACAAATGTCATATGGAAATCTTTTACGAGATCCAAAAAGCTTATTTGCCTACAGGAACCCTGCAGTCACAAATTTTTTTTTCACACCTTCAGCCTTAAAGTGGTAGCATGAATACCTTTGTCAGCACTACTCAGAAGTGTGGCCACTCTATAACACGGTGAGAAGCAAAGGATGTACACAATCATTTTTATTTTTTGAGTCACTTTCTGTCATATGTAGACATTAGCCAAAAAGTCAATGATTACTTCTTAAGCAACTTAATTAATATTGGTCTAAGAATTTTAAATTAAATAAGTGATTTGGCATTACATTTCAGCTTAAACACTTCAGACTATAATCATTGATATAAATAATTTGTCTGAATTTATAATTCAATTGAAACATATTTTTCATAATCTGGAGCATATATAAATAGTATAAGCTTCTATAGAGGTAAATCAGTTTCATCTTAGAAAGATTAGATTGGGGCCTGGGAGATGGCTCAGTGGAATAAGCACTTCCCTGTCATGCACAAGGCCCTGAGTTCAATCCCCAATTCTGCCAAAAAAAAAAAAAAAAAAAAGGATCAGATTAACCAGATCCCTAGTAAAGAAAATGAAATTGAAAAGAAAATTTAATTTTCTTTTAAAATTAATGTAATGAAATGTACATTTTGATTATACTCTGTATCACTAAAATCAGAAATATATAGCTGTTTTGAAAGAAAATTTATCATATTGGTTTGATATGTTCAAGGGAATGTTTTCATTATTTAAGCTTTACTTTTTAATTAGCAGCTTCTATGAGAAGTGTTTTTCGTTTGTTTTCCTAAAAGGCTTGTATATTTAAAATGCTAAGAGTTTAATATCTGGTTTTTTGCCTTATAAATCCCAATAAACCAATTGAAACAGAGTTTATTCATTTTAACAGACTTTGTGTGTTAATTTATGAATGTATTCTATTATTAACACACATGAGACAGAGAGAGAGAATATATATACATACATATCCATCACACTCCTATGCTGAGAGACAAAGCCTTTTCTCAGTCATAGGTACAGAGTTTCCAGTTTAGGTTTTATAATTTTAGCACCAGGGCAAAATAATATAAAAAAGAAACACACCGACTGGTATCTTATAGATCTCTGTAGAAGCAAGACATTTATTTTACAAACACACAAAAGAATGACCCATCTCACGGCTGCACCTCACAGCGGAACCTCACAGTCATTGCTCAAGTTACAGAGGCCACCTGTGTGTCCTAGCAGGGACACCAACATTAGAAGCAGAGCCTGACGCAGCAAGGAATTAGAAATGAAAGAATCAAAAGCACAGAATTAAGGTGGAAAAGGCAGAAAAATGGAACCTAGGAAAGAAGGAAGGGTGGAAGGGAAAGGAAGCAGAGAGCAGAAGGAAGGAAAAAAAGTGAAAAGCAGACAAACTTGACTTCCTCTGAGGAGTCTTAGGGGAAGGCATGTCAGCCTAAACAGCCAATGAGAGGCCTCTAGGCACCATGCAATTTGGTTGGATATAGAAGCTAAACCAACTGGAAACTTCAAAAAGTGTCAAATACAATTTTCAAATAGCTAAATGAAAACCACATCTTTCATGCAAAGATATAGGCCTATGTGATATATCATGTCAACATGATACAAAGTAACCAGAGCAGATTTCTGTAAATCATAAAGGAAGGAACCAGCTACATGATAATGTTGGTTCTCTAATACAAATTTTTGTGGACATATTTTTCTGCTAAAATCTTTAGCCTGCTTTTTTGTCCTTTGCTTTCTTGTACCTTATCAGCACAGAAAAATAAAGGCCGTGAAGATAGTTTTTGAAACTCCCTCCCCACTTCTTAATTCTTTACATGTCAACTCCAGAATCCTATTTTTCTGTACCTTTTTTTTAAAGTCAAACTCTTCTTAATAATTTGTTTCTCATGTATCTTTTTATCTTAGCATAATCAAGCCCATAATCATCTGATTCTTTTTTACCTAATGATCCATTGTTAGCCTATCTTTAATAATAAAATGAAAAAAAAAACCTGGTACATGTTTGAAGTCAACTGGTTCTCTTGGGTCTCATGATTTCTATTATTTCAACATCATGTTATTATGTTCTGAGAGAAGCAATTTCTCCATTAAGAGAATAAAACATCAGTTGTAGGGCTTACAAAATGAAAAGGGAGATTCTTTCCCAAATCCTTTCTTGTTTAAAAAATTAGACTAAATTTAAATGTGCAAGACCAAGCACAGGTACTTCCCCCAAAATGATGCCAAACCACGAAACTACTGGATAGTTACAGAAGACAGCTCTGTAACTGTCCAGTAGACTTGGGAGTGGGGAATCCTCTCTGGCAGCGTCAGCATACACGCTGGGCTTTGGCTGCTTTGGCACCTCTTTTTCCTTTTCTGCCAGCCCAGTAAGGGATCCTAATGGGAATTGCTTTCACAATTCTGAGTGGAGGAGACCTGTGAAATTACAGGCATTTGAACAGAAGAGTTGCTTTCAAATCCATGTTTTCTGTACCTTTTGCCACGAAAACACAATCTTTGTCTTCAGAAACTTGTAAAATCTTTGGAAATATAACCAAGCTGAACATTCTTTTGTGTGTTTGTTAAATAAATGTCTTGCTTCTACAGAGATCTTTAAGACACCAATTGGTGCATTTCTTTTTTATATTATTTTGACCTGGAGGTAAGATTATAAAACCTAAACTGGACAACCATGATATAAGGTAACCAGGGCAGAGACTGTGTGCTCATTGTTGATTTGGTCATAGCAATTGATGCAGCAGGCAGGCATTTGCAGGGACCCAGGATTCTGGGTCCAGCCTTAGAGGTGACCATAGATGATGGACCCACAGAACTTAATTTGCAGTGTGTTTACAGGGATTCAAAATGAGTGAATTGGCAATGATAAGTAGAAGGTTGGGTTTAGTTTTATTACTAAAATTTTGAAAAGGTGAGAGATTTAACCAATAAACATGTGTACTTCCATGTTGGCATTTCAGGACAACCAACTTATCACTTTTTTCCAGTAGACTCTATTATTTGCTTCTTATTTTTATTGTAAAAGCTCCAAATATAATTATATGATAAGTTTATCATATGTCCTTCCTCTGTAAATCAAAATAAGTGTTTATGGAAAATATTGCTTGAACACTGAACAAGAGTGAGAACAATGAAAGGAGAGAGAGCTGGCTTTCCAGCAAAGGTAAAAAAGTAAAAGAAAAATCCAACACTAAAAGAAGAAACCATCTTCTGAATATATAGCTTGGGCAGGCCAAATAGCTCAGTGGATTAAAGTGCCTGCAAGCAGGCACAGGGGCCAGGGGTTCAATCCCTGGCCTGCGGTACTGGTCCCACCACTGTTTAGACAGCAATTGAGACTGGGCGTGGTGGTGCCAGCCTGTAATCCCAGCTTTTGGGAAGCTGTAAACACGGGGATCACTACAAGTGCATTCTAGTAGTGAGATCCTGAGCACCCTGTAGACCTTTCCCTAGAATACAAAAATAATAATAATAAGAGGAAGAAGAACAAAATAAATAAATAAATAGCTTAATTTTCTGCAAAGTGTGAGTCAGAAACCACAGCATATACTCAGTCTAAAAATGTAGTTAGAATCACTTCAGACACTCAAAGCAATGTTGGAAAAATTGAAAGAAACTTTTAAATACTAAATCTATGGGAGAAAAGAAAATCCCACCAGTAAACATGAGTTTAAGGTCAGTAATGGAGAATCAGAGTCTATACAGAATTAAGCATTGCGCTGTAAGCCTTTGCTTTGTTGTTCTCACCTTTGTGGTAGGAAGGAAACATGATCTTCAGAAAAGTCCCTGTGGGGCTACCCGCTGAGAAACTGCTCTGAAAAAAGTAAGAACTGATTTTAATATGAAAAGGTAATAATATGTGGAGAATTATCTCACTAGAGCAATACTATGGTAAGAATATGAAGCAGAAGCAGATAGGACTGGCCGGTTCTTTCCATTAAAAGATGTGAAATTTGAGTGTAGATTTCACACTTTTGTGGTTTTCCTGCCAAATACAGGTTGAGACATTTATGGGTTTGTCTGGTTTTTGTTTGTTTTTTGCATTTCTGACTAGTCAATACTCTCCACTGATTATGGTCTATAATCTACAGATAAGTTCACTAATTTCTCTGAAGGATTTTTAAACAGAAAGATCCTCTGGCCTCAACATGTCCTAATTCAGTTAGTCAAGAATGAACACCAGGGACCGGGTGTGATGGCACACCTGTAATTCTAGCACTCTGGTAGGCTGAGTCAGGAAGATGACCAGTTGGAGTTCAATTTGAGCACTGAGCTCATTAGAGAGACCCTACCTCAGAATAAAATAATAAAAGCAATAGGGCATGTAGCTAAGCACGAATGCCCAATGTTCATTCCTCAGTATCACCATCACCACCAAAACCAAGGGAAATGCACTACAAATCAGTATGACTTTTAGTCTTAGACTTCCTGATGATCAACACATGGGGGCTGTTGTCATTACCTAGGAGCAATGAGAGCAAATGGATTAAGTACACAGCTGAGTCTGCTTATCTCAGGTACTGCAGAGGGTGCATCATCACACTGCACAAGTGAGTTTTGGAGGGAGAGAGCTGGCAGGATTTTGGAAGAATAGACAGAGGAAGGTTGGCTAAATTTTGATACCAATGTAGAGAATTTTAAAAAGCTTATATTTGGTCAAGGATGAAGGCAGTCAATGTGGCTCATTTAGCCTGGAGACTACCGAGATCAAATGTCCACTTAGTTCCTCCAGCTTTCCAGACACAGCTGCAATCTGGGGCTTGGATAAGCATAGATTTCCAGTATGGACCTCAAGAAATAAGGCAGAAGGCACCTTGAATGCCCCAGGCAGGGACCCTCAGGGCTCAGATCCTGTCACATAACAGGCAAATGGTCTGGTAGAGCATTTATTTCTCTGACACCCTTTGAGAAAGGGTCAGCTGGAACACTAATACTTTTAGGCAAGGCACATTTGTTGTCACTCGGATCACCCATCCAACTCCTAATGTGACTTGTCTGAATGTTCTGGAGAAATGGAAAGTCAATCAGGTAAGAGTTATGACAGTCAATGTAGTCAGAAGGAGATTGTCACATGTCTTGAACTATGACCCTCTCCTCCCCCTAAAGGTATCTCTCTGTTAATTTCTAGTCTGTGAGTATGACTAATTTAGAAAAGGAGTCTTTGGGGCTGTAAGTCAACCAAGAAACTTACATATCAGTGTTTTACTAGTGAAACAGATATAACATGTGATATACCAACATATAAGAAATGACAAGTTGGGCTTGCGATGGTCAGCCACAGAGTCGGATAATGAAGCATACAGAAGCTATCTATGCACATTGGAGCCTGAAGGTTTGGCACAACATCTGGTGCTCACAGAGGTGTCCTTGCAAGCTTGTGTCAGGGGGCCCATGATTGTCCCACAGAAGGCTAAAGATTCTATGTGGGAAGATTCTACAACCTCAGAATTATGAAAATTTTCTAGTTTGTGAGGGGGAAGAAAATGCCTCAAATTAGTGGGAATGGCAGATGATGAAAGGTGAATTCCACAGGCCACAGGTCATAGGGACAGAAGATGGCAGCAGAAACAGGGACACACCCCTAAAGAATTTCAGTAGCCCAGAGAATGACTAAATCTGGTCTGGGTGGTTCCTTGATAGTGGAAGGTTCACTGAGACACAAGGACCAGTGATTCTTTTTATGGGAGCTCATCACAAGGACTGCTGTTTGCAGACTATTGCCTCAGAGATAAGTGGCTGGAAGCCAGAGGTGACCCCCCACTCTCCTCAGATAATATACTCAGTGCTATTCATTAGGAGTTAGACCCAGTTTACTTTTTAATTATCTTTGTTCTACATCTTGCATCAAACAAAACCAAAATGGGCTTGGGGGGCATGGTAGCTCCCAGGAAAAGAAAAGAGGCCTAGAAGTAATGTGCCTTCTGGGGTAATTTCTTTGTCTCTCTCCTGTGGCAAAAATGGAGGATATAGGCTACCAAAGGTCTGTAGCAGGCCACTTCAGGGAGATGAAGGCTCACTTTCCATCAGAGCAAGACAGTAACAAAAGAGGGCCTCAGAGGGGGTAGAGTAGTCAACTATTTCCTTAAAGACTTGCTCACTATTCCTTTAGTGAATGAGGGAACAAGGAAGTCTCTGTTAATTTTTAAAACAGAATCTGATATGAAATTCTTAAGGAAACTTCTCCTTGCCGACTTACTTTCTTCTACTAAGGCAGAATCAATATGCAGGGAAAACAAGTAGACTTCAAAATAAAATGGCTTTTAATTTCCAATTGTGTTTTGTTCTTCAGCTTAATTTCATTATTATTACTGGGAGCCAATAACTTTCAGGGACATGTATTAATGGTTAAATCCTGGAGAATTAAAATAATCAATTAGTTTTGGGAAGCAATACTAAATCTGGTATTGTTCTTTTCAGAACTTCAGCTGACTGGGTTGTCAACCCCAGTGACACACACACACACACACACACACACACACACATTCAACAGATAAGGTGATGAACAGCTGTTCTAGTACTTCTTCCCCAGATTTTTGTCTTCACCTAGCTGAAGAGCCATCTATAGTTTTTCAGTTATGTGGAAAGCACTGCCTAAAAGCACTTGAAGCAATGCCCAGCTCCTCTGAGCTTTTGTTCTTTCCTGGTAAGTATCTGGGGAAGCTCCTCTCCAAACCCCTTTAACCTGAGTATGTGACTATAGTGGTTGATATATTGCGTCAACTTGAGAAGTCAAAGACAACTAAATTGCTCAGCAATTTTATACCCTTGGACGTGGAGGCCCAACCCTACAGTGACTCATCACTTAAAAGGTAGAAAAAGAAATTTAAAAAGGATAGTGTTCAATTTCCTTGAAGGAGCTCCAGTCCTCACAGTCAGCTTGAAAGTCATTGCCTGGCTTCTAGAGCAAATTTTTGACCTCCGCTTTCAATCCTTCTGCCTGCTGGTATAGACTCATCAGCCTTATGTCACAGTCCCCTCTGCCTCCTGATAGGGACTTACATAAGACACTGCAGTGAGCTCCAGACTTTGGACTGAATCCTTCAGTCTCAGTATGTAGACAATGTCTGCATACTTTCTTATCTGACTCTGTGGCTGATAATCATAAGCCGATTTGTAATTTCTTATACATTTGTACATCTTGTGTTATGTTTCTTATACCTGTTCCTCTAGTAAAAAACCCTCACTGATACAGTGACTTATGAGTTTCCATCCCTCTGCTTTCACCTTGGACCTGTGTCTAGTGATACTTAAAACTCATGGGAAATTCCCCATCAATCCAGATTGTTTCCATATTTCAAGATGATGCAAGATACCCTTAATAGTTTCCAATGACCTTTCATGATGCTATCTTTCCATAAAACTCTTTTCTGTGGAGCCATGGAAATTATTGCATATGAGTCAATCTTTGAACTTAACCAATTAACATTTCCATTAAAACTCTGAGCCTGCAGAGTGCTTTATCTTAAGTGTTCTACTTTAATCATTGCAAATAATTTTAAGGTAGGGTTTATGGTTTATATTTTGTTTTGGAGACAATGAAGCTTGAAGTGATTTGCTGAAATTCACCCATGCAGTAGCCCTGTATTCTAAGCCAGGTTGTTCATTCAATTTTTCCTTGAGAAACAAAGCTTTCATTGATTGGTTTTACATTTTTAACATGTCCACTTTTTGGTATTGGGAAATGCACCCAGGCCCTTCACACTGAGGTATATATTTATCTTTTTGTCTTCTCTTTCTTTCTTTCTTTCTTTCTTTCTTTCTTTCTTTCTTTCTTTCTTTTGAGACAGGTCTTTGTCAGTTTGTCCAGGCTGGACTCAAACTTACAATCTTCCTGCTTCAGGCTTCCAGAGTGCTGATATTATAGGATATATTTCTTAATACATAATACAGAATATATTTGAGTTTCCTACAATCATGCTATTTAGATGAGCTAGAATGTTGTAGTCAATAGCATTTCCCACATACTAGAAGCTATGTTAGCCCAAGAGATCAAATTGAGCAACACAGCCATTATCCATACTCTTGTGTTGTTTCTAGGGTTTTACCTGGCATCGTTCCACCATCTGAGAATTCCCCATCCCTGTGGCTATCAGCTTTTTCTATTTTGCCCATGTGTTATCTCGGTAGTCTTAGAACTATTACAAGCCAGTTGGAATGGTGTATCTCGCTGAATAACTTTCCTTGAATGTAACCCACAACACCTTCAGAGGACTTTTTTTTTTTCAGTTGTTTACTTTGGCTTTTCTACTCAAAATGCATGAGGTATCAGATTGTAAAATCATTGTTTTGATCCATATTTTTAAAATACTTCTTTGTAGAACTTGGGAAATCAAAGGTGAGGCAGGGATATGAGGACACCAGTGTCTTCACAGCTTCACTGAGCTGTGAATTGCAGCACTGAGTACCAAGGCAGACCCTTCCCCTTGCAGAAAGGAGCACCTGAAAACAGCATTGTCCTGCCACTGCAGTCAGGCAGAACAGACTGCTTCCCTGGACTGATTCAGGGAGGTTCTGCAAACCTGTGCACCGGCCCTGCCTTTCCTGCTGGGCAGCTGTCCCTCTCTGAATTGTCATGCAGTCTTCACTAATATGAAAGTGTTGGGCTAACCAATCTCCAGTCTCTCCCAGCTGTTGTGGTGTACGATGGATGCCTAAGCCAGTGGAGGTTTGGTTCTATTTTTCTCCCATTCACTTCCAATGCAGTGGTGTTGTTCAGCAGACCAGCACTACATTACGGTGGCACCAGTGTGGGCTAAGAACTGTCTCTGGAAGGATACAGACATGGTTTTTGCTTCACTAGTAGTTGGAGAGCTTGGGAAAGCAAAAAGGGTTCGAGTGCCAAATAGTATTCTACCAGTGCTCTGCAGGTACAGATGCTGTACCTTTCCCTCAGGGGCCAGTCAGAGACCCATATGAGCAAACAGTACATCCGTCCTCCAAGCAGTGCCATCTTGAGACTCTCTGGAAGAGTCACTTCTGATAATAATTAAAATATAAATGCAGGATTATAGTTCTCATGTCTTTCTGCTATTTATATTACCTTTGAGGTGAGGCTTTTCTTCCATGGACACTTTTCGAGATCATATTCTTAGGACTTTGCAGCACTGATTCCGGTGTGTGGCCTGCACTGCCTTGGGCCAGACATCTGATCTTCAGCATCGCTTTGCTTTAGAATTCTAGAGAAGACCTGAGAGCACACTGATGGCTTCAGACCAACTCTGCTCATGGGAGGCAGCTATCGGAAGCCTGGCACTTCCATGAGGGCTGTGACATCAGGCAAATGAACAACTACAGGGAAAATTGAAGCCAGTCCAACAGTTTTTAGGGACCTCAGAGATGGCTTGGCCCTACCCTCATGTTTTATAGATGAAGTGGGATGACTTGTCCAAGATTGGTTAGTTTTTAAATGTGACTTCCTCTCTTCCCCATGCAGTCTTCTCATCTGACCCAGCTCCCTCTCAGAGGATGCAGCTGTTTTATTTTTCCACAGTCAAACAAAGCCTCCCAAGATGCCACTTACCCAGTCATGAGTGCTGAGCTGGGAAGGGCCCTCAAGAGAGTATCTCAGAAGTACAGGCAAGGGGAAAAGTGTGACAACTGAAGCAATCAGGTGAAAACACTTTCACCAGCAGAAAGACAAAATTAGAACATCCCTATGAATTCTTCATATAGTCTAGGTATTAACTCTCTGCCTAAGGAACAGCTAGCAAAACATTTGTCCTATCATATAGGTTGTCTCTTCACTCTGTTGGTCTTTTGCTTCATAGAAGCCTTTTAATTTGGTATATAACCCCATTTGTTGACTTGTGTCCTGTGTGTGTGTGTGTGCTCACGCAAATGAATTTCTCTTCAGTAAGTCTTTGCCTATGCCAAGATATTCATCAAATATTACCTATTTGATCTTCTACCAGATTAGGTATTTTAATATGTAGGGCTTGGATCTATTTTGCTTTAATTTTAGTATAGGGTAAGAAATATGGGCCTAGCTTCATTCTTCCACAGAAAAGTAACCAGTTTTCCCAGCACTATTTGTTAGTAGTTCCTCATAATGAATGCATTTATTATGTATTGCAGACAAACATTAACAAAAAGAAAATAAGACTGAAAAAGAAAAATTAAAAAAAATCCTGTGATGTGTGCATTGGTGTTGTTCACATTCTCCAGTTCGGAGAGGTGATTCATGGTAGAAACCCCATAGACGGTGCACCAGCTGCCCAAGTCCTAAGCACAGCTTTCCTTATTCCTAGGATCGCACTACAGAATACAACAAAACTGTGGGTGTACATTTGAATGGGGCTTAGCGAGCCATCGTGTGGAACTTCTCGGAGATAGATGCCAATGTTTCCATTACATATTGCTATATTAAAAGACTAAATATATTTTTCTTCTATTTCTGTGCCTATAATTTTGATGAAGAAAATTATGACAGTTTTAGCTTGATCATATATCACTAGCAATAAGCATCTGTTTTCTTATACATTCCAAATTAGCAAGATGCTATAGACTTGCAGATATGTTCATGTAATACAATGAGCTTATCATACAGTATTTGCCGACAGACATATTTACATTTCTCTCAGTGATCTTGCACAGTTTGATTTCACTGAAGCTCCATTTTTTAATAGAGAAGGATTTGTGATAATAAATCACAAGTGAGTAAACACTGATTCCAATAAAATATGTGAAAATAAAAAATATGTGAATCATAGGGATTCAGTTGCTGAAAAATGATGTAAAACTTCTGTACAACTATTGAAATTATAGGTGCCTTTATGTAAGCTGACATAAAATGATGCTTACTTTTAAAAAAGTTTCTCCTTCTTACTTATCAAAGTAGTTTAAACTTTATAATGTATTAATGCCAAATGCTGGCAGAAGTGAGGAGAAACTGGATCATGCATTCATATGTTGCTGGAAAGTGACACGGCTCTAGAATTCTGGGAGACAATTTAGCAGTGTGTTATAAAACTAACTATACAATTACCATAGACTCCATTGTTACTTTGATACATTTATCCCAGAGAACTAAAAGTCATCATTCATAAAGAAATTGTTCCAAGAATGTTCATTTCATTTTTATTCATGATAACCCTGACCTAGAAGTGAACCATATGTTTTCATTTGAGTGGTTAACAAACTGTGGTCATTCAGACCTTGAAGTAATATTGAGAAATAAAAAGAAAAAAAAAGACAATATTGATAGATAAAACTTGTAGGCACCACCAGGGAATTAGTCTCCTGAAAAAAGCCAATCTTAAAAATTATTATCTTTACTTTTTAAAGATTCTATAGAAAAATACCTTGCCCAGGTAATTTATGTAACATAAATTTATTTCTTCTTTTTCTAAAAGATGAGAAGTTCCAAATCAAAGCATCCACATTTCATGCAGGTGGAAAGGGCTAATTCTCTGGTTTATAGTTAGTGCTTTCTCACTGTGTCTTTCTGGGTGGAGAGTTACCCAGCTCCCTCTAGCCTCTTTCCTGGGCACTCACTGACTCACAGAGGGCCCACCTCTTCATAGCATGTGTCATAACAATCCTACTTGTTAAATCTACTGCAATGGGGTCATATGGCAATGCAGGAATTTAAGTGGGCATAAATATTCAGAACACAGCAGTTCCATGTTGTATAACCTCATCTGCATGGTGTTCTTGAAATGTCATTGAAATAGAACTAGAAAACAGATTAATTGAAGGGGTTAGGGTTGGAGAGAGACTTGGAAGGGGTAGCTGACCTGAAGGGCAATGAAAGAAGTATTTTGCTAGAACTTCCTATATCTTACCATGTTTATAGATACATGAACCTAAAATGAAATAAAATCATGTGTACTTATGCATGTATTAAACAAAACAAAATTCAAGTGAAGCCAGTAAATTGTGTCAGTGTCAATATGATGGCTACATGTAGCACTATGGTTTCCTAAGATGTTACCTGGAAAACTGGATAAGAGATACACAGGATTACTCTGCTCTCTGTTACAACTGAATGTGAAAGGAAAATTACTCCAAATAAAAAGTTTGATGAGATTTATGGCATTTATTATAAAAAAGCCCCCGACTTTCAAAAACACATAAAATGAAAGTTGAAAGAATACACCCTCTGTTGGGATTCAGTTCCATGAAACACAATCTACTCTAGCTAGCACAGGCATAGAAGGACCCAGAGAAATTTAACATGAGGAATTGAACTGGATGCATCCAGAATCTCAGGAAAGCTGAGGATAGGGTGAGGCTGGACCTTGGGCCACACTGTCAGAGTAGGGACAGGAGCTGCTGCCACTGCTGGCTGAGCCAGCTCTGACTCCACCCCCACACTGCTGCAGGTGTGGTAGGAGAGAGGATGGTGGCAATGTTTGCTGGTTGAGTGAGCTGGGCCTGCAGATCACAAGATCCCATGGCCACCACCAAGCACCCCTGTGTAGGACTTCTTGTGAGTGCCTACAAGTGTGAAGAGCATGAAAAGGACCATCACCCAGGAAAGCCACTGTCCTGGGTCAGTTTTCATGATAACCTGCATTGTGTCCAAACTTGGAGTATACTTGTTTTTTGGCCTTTGCCTTCTTTTTCTCTGGGTTTGACCCAAGTTTGCTCTGCAGAGCTGATTTCTCCAATACCTATTTATCCAGTACTTTTCAGATAAGTTTTTGACAACATAATTGGCTTGGCTTGTCCAATTCTTTGTCTGAGGCAAGAAGAACCTAGAGTACTTTTGATTGGTGAGCCATTTCTAAAAGAGTGACCCTGTAACTCTTGGACAAACTGTAGGCACAGTGAACACCAGCTCCCCTTTTATTCTGCTTTGCAAACCCCTCCAAGTTCTTTCACCTGAGGCTCAAAGGAGACTGAGAAGCATGGGTACAGGGCCAGCTTCCAGAGGGAAGAATAACTCAGATGGGAACTGGGATGCAGCTTAGAAAGCTGCTCTGCAGCACCCATCACAGCATGCCCCAATGTTTCTACCGGGGACAGATTTCGCTCTGTCACAGGATGCTGCTTCATCATTTTCTTCTTTCTTTATATTTTTCTCTATGCATGTGAGTAAACTTAAAATGTTTCCATTTTAAAAATATACTACAATAAAATTCACATTGCCTTTAATACTCCTCAAAGCCCTCCCTTCAGTTCAAACACACTCATTCCCTCCTTCATTCCACTTTCTGAAGCAGTCCTGGGTGTGCTCTTTTCTGAGTCCTTATGAATGTGTGATGCAAGCCAAGGTGAACCCTGCTGCCCAGTGGCATCAAGGGAAAGGCAGCTCATAACACACCACACTATATCAACTTAGTCACCAAATCTGCCACCATGTGGGTTCTGAATTTTCCCCAAAGTCAACATGACCATGAAAGGTAAACATCTTTTTTTTTTT
>NDGN011548595.1:0-10352 GCA_002564285.1 Tympanoctomys barrerae | reverse complement strand
TTTTTAGGGAAGGGTCTACAGGGTGTTCAGGGTCTCACTACTAGACCAGACTCATAGTGATCTACCTGTTTACAGCCTCCCAAATGCTGGAATTATAGGCGCTCAACACCATACCCAGTATCAATTGCTGTCTGAGCATGCCCTGTGGGCAGAGCCAGTACAGCAGGTCCTGGGATTGAAACTCTGGTCCCTGTGCCTGTTTGCAGGCACTTCAATCCCCTGAGCTATTTGGCCAGCATGAAAGGTAAACATTTGAATAGATTCTAGACATAGAGGCAGCCAGGGCAACACAACTAAAGAGGCACATGAAAGAAGACTTCTAAAGCTGCTACAGGAAGTGGCAAAAATGATGGGAAAAGTATATTTGAAGAAAGCATGATTCTCTCAAGGGAAAATAATGGCAATGTGTCATTTACTGAAGCAATTTGTTAAATGTGATTGTTCACCATATTTTTCAATCACACCTCATAAGCATCTTAAAAACATGACAAAATTACTATAAACCAAAACCTGTACCACCTGGAAAAGCCAAGCCAAACCAAGGAACTACTTAGTGAGTTACTTGGAGAAGTGAGATGGAGTCACATAAATGGGGATCTGATCATCCTGAAGCTCTCTTTAAAGTCTGAACATCTGGGACCGGCAAGATAACTCAGTGATCTAAAGCACCTGCTTAGTCAAGCTTAGGCAAGCACAGAAACCATGGTTCTATCCCTGGTACCACATGCCACGCTGCCCTGCCCCCAGTATGGGCTAAGCTGGCCACAGAAACAAAACAAAATGAAAACAACAAAAGTCTGAACATCAATGTTACCAGCCTGAGAGGAATTAGACTCAGAGATGAGGAGTAATATACCCCTTGTAAGGAGTACCCCTTGTAAGGAGTCTACTTCCCATGGGTGAGTCTACTTCCCATGGGTGAAGTAGACTGGGTGAGACAACATGAAGGACTGTGGAAGACACTTCCTGCTTTGCTCCAGGTAGTTACTGCCATGTAGAGATCCAGGCCTCAAGACATTCAACATTCTGATTTCTTTTTCAGGAATTTTACTAACAGATATCATGATTTTAAATGTTTTCAACACATTAAAATTTTGGCTTCTATTTGTTGGAAGAGAAACAGCAGCGCTTGTTAGCTTATTCTGCAGTGTTGTTAGGGGAATTACTGGAAGCTGACATTAATTTTACTCACACTTCTCTAATCTCTGCCTTAAGCCCGTATGTAGAAGCTGTCTCTGATACCCAGTGGATTCTTTCTGAACATCCGGGACTGCGTTGTAGGAAATCCAGCTAGACAGTGCACAAAGCTACTGTGATAAGAGCATGTGGGGTTGATGCCTTTTCCCAGGACAGCCCTCAAACCCAGGCATCACTGAGTTTAATGCTATATTCTGGGCCTGCTTTGCAGCCCATGGTCAGCCCATCAGTTGCCTGGGCATAGGCTTGGGATAAGGGACAGTCATACTTGGGATAACATATGCTGAATTCAGCCCTAGCATCTCCTCCTTCAAATGCATTCCTAAGAGGAAAGAGAAATGAGATAAGAGTAGGATTTTGAGCAAAATTATCATTGGATATGTGTGGATTGTCCTGCCTCTCTTACAGTGACAGCTATCACTCATACCAGATGTCCAGAGAGCCAGGCTATGCCCTAAGATCTTTGCTTATACTTGCTCACATGACTTCACCATTGCTTGTGAGGTGGATGAGTGATTATATTCCCACATTAAGGACAGAAACTGAGGTGCAGAGAGACCAGGAGGTACACTAGGCTAAATCTGAACATTGCTCTGCGTCTAAGCTCTGTCTGGCCCTAGCAGGCCTGGCAATGGCCTGTGTCACCTCCAGCACCACTAATCTGGATCCAAAGGCTCCTGTTGCTGCTGCTGCTGAGCACCTCTCAGGGTCTGCCTGACATGGGAGCTACCAAAGGTCTGCTCCTGCCTTGGCGCCTTGCAAGCACTAAGAGGTGGGAACTCCTGCCACTCATGCACATGTCAACTAGAAATTCAGGGAAGTTCCCTACTGGCAGGGATGAGATTTGGTCAATGGAAAATAAGCATCTACAGATGAATCCTTCTTTGCTTCTCTTGGCAAGTAGTTTTTCATCCTTTATTTGATAGGATCTGGCAAGACTGAAAACCTAGCTTGTCTTGGTGTGGTGATGTCCTGCCTGCTGCCTCACTCTCCCTCTATTTACTCAGTTTCCCAGGGCTGTGCTCTCCAGGGCTGTGAGTAGTTCATCACTCACCTCATTCTTTATATTCTGAGGAACCCATCCTAGACAAAGAACTTAGAGTTCTATAATTAGTAAGGTTGAGTGTCAAGACTGAGGCTCGAAGTCTGTTCATAGATGTGATTCTTTAAAGCACTCAAGGAAGAAGTAAAACCTTAGGCTATAAAGATAATGTAATATTTAAAACTAACCTTTACCTATCAAGTATATTGCTATGTTTTTACCTTTCCCAACTGGAATCTCATCTCTGTGCTCCAGGCTGGGTGCTGGGGGGTCTCTTGTATGAACTTCTCACTTTGTTTATTTTGTTTTTCCAAAGGATGGGGGCCAATGTGGTCTCATAGGCTGGTTTGTGGTCTGAGAAATCTCATAGAACCTGTTGTAGAAGCTATGTAATGAGAGTTGGCAAATAATGCCAAATTATATCCAACAAATACATATAAGACTGTTATTATGAAGCAGGCTAGGGAGGAGGCAAATAAAAAAACCACTCTCTCACAGAGATATGCATTGCTCAGAAAAGATAGCTGTGTCAAGAAACAAATTTAAAAGTGCAGCCAAGAGTTACACCTGTGTTTTTTATAATGCCATTTTGTTTTTCAAGAGAATTTGTCTTTATTTGTTCAACTGAAAAATTTTAGGAAAATAAGTAAATAGGGTTCTGCTATGTTTTTTAGAGGAGTAATATCTTAGATTTGTACAGGTGGGAAAAAGATAGGATCTTCAGAGAAGATCAACAAAGGCCCAGTATATGGGCTTTATGGACAAGTGATGCCCCATTTAGCTGTTGCTATAAGAAATATTCACATCCTCCAACTCCTGTCTCTATGTCAAGCTCTTCAAAGGATTTTAAGTATTTTCACTTCATCTCCAGCTCATGACAGTAGGGCAGGTAGACACTACTAATGTCTTCATCACATTATAGATGAGAAATCTGGCACAGAGTGGCTTGAGGCTTGGTCAGAGGACACACAGACAGCAGGAGTGTGGCTGGCATCCAAGAGCGGTGAGCTGTAGACAGGTCTCCCTTGGCTTCCCCGTGTGCAGCTCCCACTCACATTGCTGACCAGCCACCTGGCCATGACCTTTGTTGCTTGCTTATCTTCCTATTTTCTTAGAAATTACTTCTAACTTTTAAAAATGATGCCCTAAGTCTTTTGGAAATAACTTTTAATTTCTACATATAGAATGGTTTTAGGTAATGAAGAAAATATAAAACGCTCCAATTGGGATAGTTTTAACAGCAGAAATGAAACATTATAAATACTTATGCTAAGAAAACAGGTGAAAGCAGGACAGTTCCAAGTAAACTGAAGCACACAGTTACCTGGACACATATACCATTTGCTTCCTAAAGAAGCATGGCAGACTTTGTGCATGCTTGATCCAGAATGTTTAGGCAGAAAAATTTCCCTTATACTAGATGGAGCTAGAAAAAGAATCAAGGGCCCTGTGGGATGGACTCCTTCAAAGTATTTCCATTTCTTTAAATATAATATGTACTGTTGATTCCTGCTAGTCTACTAAAAGAAGCAATTAGTGATTAATTTTTTTTTATTCTTATGTTTTTTTTCTTTTGATTTCTTTCTCTCTCTTTTTTATTTTTTGTGGAACTGGGGATTGAACTTAGGCCCTTGCGCTTGCCAGGCAAGCGCTTATTCAAGTGAGCTATCTCCCCAGTCCATTCTTTTGATTTCTTTTTTTCTATGTTTAGGACATCTTTTTAATTGCTTATAACACTCTTTTTGTTGTTGCTTGTTCTTTTTTTTAAACCAGTTTCTCAGATTCCTATCTGGTAACCTAAACAACTAATTTGAAGATCATACAATACAGCAATCATTGTTGAGTTCCTATTATTTTGTTTAATGAAATTTTAAATTGTATCTAATGTTTTTTGATATTTTGTATTCTGTAAAAAATAAAGATAATATTTCCAAAGTCATAATTGAAGAATACCTTGCCATCATTACCTGCTTCTACCTATCTTAGTTCATCTCCAAACTCCTTCAGCCTCCTGCGATCCAGTGTTTATGTCAAGTTTTCCATTCTTTCCTTCCTGTGTCTTGTGTCTGCTACTTCTTTCTCTTAGACTGCAGTTTGTACTGTTTTTTAAGTGACAAAATCTTGACCCCTTTAGAAAACTCAACTCTGAATTGAATCTACCCCACTCCACCCCCTTCTTTTCCTTTCCTTTCCTTTTTCCCTTTTCTTTTTCTTTATCCATCTGTTCAATAGACTGTGAGTTTGTTTGTTTGGTTTTTTTTTACATAAAAGACTGGTTTCAAGTCACACAAGTAATAAGTAGTAGACCTAGTGTGTTTGAATCTTTTATTTATTTATTTATTTATTTATTTATTTATTTATTTAGACAGGGTCTCACTTGGCTGCTCGTGCCCCTATTGATCCTCCTGTTTTCAGCCTCCCTAGTGCTGGGATTACAGGTGTGCACCACCACACCCAGACTCTATAGCCACCTCCAGGCACCTGCAGGTGGCACTGGTGCAGCATGTGGTGTGGGTGATTGAACTCTGGTCTCTGTGCTTGCCTAAGCAGGCACTTATTCTGCTGAGATATCTCTCTGCCCCTACTGGAATCTTAATGACTCCAATGTCAAAGTCAATTGAGCTGACTTTCAAGGATCAGAAGGAATTACTTGGGTCAAAGACAAGGAAGGATGGAGGATGCTATTAGGTAAGAGAACAGTAGACAGACAGCAAACACACCATATTACAGTGCAGAAGGTTAAAGAAACTCTGAGAATCAAAAGCTGAGCCCATGCAAGGCTGGGCTCCAAAAGTGGGATGCACAGGGTCTTGTGACCCAGGTCATAGTGATATTGGGTTGAGCCACGTGTTTAGCTGCAGCTGATCCTAGTTACTGATGGATCCACAGGCTGCTCATTGCTCAGCTGAATTCCTGATAATGTCAGCTTGCTCCTGGGAGGGAACGATCAGATTTTCTTGCTTATTATAAAAGAGAAAATAACCTCTTCATCTCCATTATTGCTTTTATTAGAAAAATGTTATTAACCTTTCAGAAACACACCATTTTATTTTTTTCCTTTGTGTGTGTGCATTTGGTCAAGGTCTCACATTTATCTTGAAAATGCTAGTTTCTGCACTATTTTTAATTGAAGGGCTTTAGGGCAAATTCAATTAAGTTGTGGTAGATGAACTGAAACTTGCAATATATTAAAAATATTCCACTACACAGTTCACTAATTATCCAATTTCTAATTTGAGTTCCATTGTCATTCCAGCTTTGTGTTGGAACTCAGAAGATAGGCTCAGAGGAAATGACTGAGGGCTACATTGTCCAGAGTATGTCTTAAATGTAACTTGGGCCTAAGAGTTATCTTCAATGATAACAGTTCTAACTGGTATAGTATTTTGTGAATTCCAAAGCTAGAAGAGGTCTAGAGGTCTGCTTTCAAAATCTACTTCTCAGAGATGAGCTAGAGCTTGTCAAAAATCTCAAATCACTCAAAAAAGGAACAGACCATAGCTAAAACCAAGGTCCTGAGGATTCAAGGGCACCTTGAATTCCTGGGTGACTTCTACATTGTAGGGACCCTCTAAGGAGGGTCTAATGCTTTAGCCCACCTGAGCAGTTAAGGAGAGATAATAAGGGATAGATCTGTCATAGCTCTGTTCTGCTCTTGATTGTCTTAGTCCCAGCCGTTTATGAATTACATTATCGACATCACTACCCTTGTATTTTGTTACTGTCAGACAGAACAGGATCCAGGCCCCTCTAGAGCAACCTGTCCCACATGTTGGAATGCTCTCCCTACAAGGTCCAGCCCAAGAGAGTGGAGTCGCAGAAGAAGCAAAGGAGCAGGTATTGAAGTTCTAGATCTGCATTTCAACTTGTCTGCATATTGGCAATGCCAGAATGCATGTCAAAGCTATATTTGAATAATCTATTAGTAATTGTTTTTCATTAGCCACAGCTGTCCACCTCTTGTTAACAAAGCCAGCACCAAGCTAGTGAACAGCTGCTTTATATCCCCATACAATTGCTAGGGCAAATGTCTATAAATCATTATGCAAATTTGCCAACTGAGACAATGTTGATATAATGGCTCTCAATTGAATAAACTGCATTTTATGTTTCAGTATTTTTTAGGCAGGTATGTTTTACAACTTGGAGGACAGTACATGATTATCCTTGCTAAATAATTACTGTCACAAATTCTCTTTAATCAAAGTAAAATTCTGATTTAAAAAAATACAATGCTGGTAATCCAGTCACTCAACAAGATTATTTCATTCTTGCCTTTCTGCTTTCTAGGCTTTAAAATTTTCCCTAAAAATTTAAAAAGCAAAAAGAATGTGCTCTTTTACAGTTTTGCATTTTAAAGTTTAGTATGTAATAAGCAGTTTTCTTCTTTCTATTATTTATTTGTTATTTTTGAAAAAAAACCATTAATAGTTTACTGCTTTGTTATGGTACAATGTAATTTTTTCTTCGCTACATAACAGTTTGCCCTGAGAGCCATTCAGGCTGTGCATTCATTTGTTTACATACTGGTATCTCCACTGTGGTCACTTAAGTAGGGGTCATTTCAATAGATCAATTCTTATATTGAACAGATTTAATTAAATAATTGTTTTTATGTGTCCTGTGATATTATTTTATAAAAATTAATGAAAAATTACACAATTTTCTATCATCCTGCATTTAAATAATTGGACTGGTTAGTAGTGAACTTTGTTGCTGTTGTAAGTTGGTTCCATAAATGTATTTAAATTCTCTTTTATGGCTTTGTAGAATTTTCCCTTAGGTGGGTTGGACTGAGTTCATGTTTGGAGTGAAGAAATTATCATTTTTGCTTTACTGTACACTGTGATATTGATTACCAGAAGTGACATATTTATTTTCAGTGCCACCAAGAGGATACATATGTATGTGCCTCTTTTCCAGGAATCTCTCTGGCTTGTCTTTGACTAATTTATCTATTACTAATTTTCTAGGTTGTAAAATACACTCATCCTTCTATAGGTCATTTATTGGATAATTTATTGAGTCATTCACTAAATGAGTCAGTTAAGAGATATTTATGTAACAAATGCCTTGCTATGAACTAGGGGGAGAGAGATGAAAAATGAGAGCTGACAGTTCCAAAGGACCCCTGCATCTCCATGTCAGAGCTGGCAGCCCCGCACAGGCAGACCAGGTTGTAGGAAAGATGGTGCAGGTGCACACAAGGCTTCTGAGAGCAGGCACCAGTCATTCACTTGAGATAGACGCATCAGGCAGCCAGAAAAGAATGACAAACCAGGAATGAGGGTGATTCAGGAAAAGAGCCAGAGAGAAACCAAGGCCAAAGACATAGGGACATGAGCGGAGAGACCAAGTGGAAGATATAAGGTGCAGAGATCGACAGAACCTTAGAAGCTAAATGACAGGAATGGAGGCAGGGATGTTGGGACTGCTCCAGTATTATATTATATTATGTGTCATAAAAATCAAGTAGAAGTACCTTACGAAGAAACAGGACTAGGACAGAGGAACGGGAATTATTTAATAAAACAGTGGTCTCAAAATGAAACTTACTACAACAATATTCTAAGTCTTAAAATCAAATACAACCAGAAAATGTCAGACTCTGATGGGCATCTCTCTTCTCTTCTGATTTTGCCTAGATTCTCATTCTTTCCCTTCTCTCCTCTTCTTCCAAACCTTCCTTGCCTATATTCTCAGCTTCTCCATTTTATGTGGCAGGGAATGTAGCCTCCAGCATCTTTACAACTTAGGATTTAGGCTCCCATTAGAGAATGCCTCACTCAAAATTCTAGTTCAAAATTCCCAGAAAAGTTCTCTAAGTGCCCTAGCTTAGAGGCCCAAATCAGTAACAGCCTCCTGAGGCTTGAAGGGAACATGAAAATTCTGGTAGGACTGTGACAATTCCAGATCATTCAGTATAAGAAAGATGAGATGAACACTGCAGTACTAAGAAAATAAAATGATAGATAGATAGATAGATAGATTCTTATTAAAAGAAAGCTGAAGGCAGGGCCGTGAATGACATTGCATAATATGCTAAGGACTTCCTATTGATAGTACAATGGTAAACATATGGCTGATCTGTGTGTCTTCTGCTAGTCTACCTTGTATTTTGGTTGTTTGGGGTAACTTTGATGTGCTTAGTCTATTTGGGAAGCTCATAAGAAAGGAGAGAGTTAAGCATCTCCTAAATGTTCAGTATTGGCAGAGCAGCTACCAGCTCTTCCTGGGTGTTCCAAAGCTACACCTTGGAACTAGGGCCTGTTTTGAACTTGACTTTGATCTTGTGGGAGGCCTTGAGGGTTTATGTCCACAGTTTGATTAGATGCTGGCTCAAACAGAGCCCAGGGGCTGCTCTGCTTTTTGGTACGTTGGGCTCCATCTCAGCCTGTCGAGAAACTGTGGCAAGCCTAGTTATTTTCTCACAATCTAATACCAACTTTTAAAAATCCTTTTCCAAAGAATTGTGTTGTCCTTAAGTGGTTAATAATAAAAGGAGAAAGAGAAAGATATTTTGAACAAGAGTCTGGGGCAAACAGATTTCTGTTTTTTGTTTCAGGTTGGAGTGATCATGGCTGACAGTGTCAGAGGATGGATTGCTGTAGACTGAGGTTAGAGGCAGAAGCACCAGCTGGGGAATTATTCTATTAATTTAGATGAGAAGTGTCAAAAGCCTGAACTAAGAGACTGTGGTGATGGAAATAGTGGTGGAAAGGTGAACATTAGATACTGATAAGATTTGATGAATTCCTCACAGATTTTTTTATAACAAATAGCACAAACTAGCTAAGTCTGCTATCCAAATAGTAAGCCCAGGAGGAGGGTAGGGCTCAGTCATTTCGCCTCTGCTCTGAACATCAACTTGATTTTCTTGACTGCATTTTCTGTGGTTACAACTGTGGTTCTCAAATCATGTATTAAATCATGTAAAGAGAGAATCATTTCCAGAAGTTTGCCCAGAAATTAAGAACAACTTCCCAAAAGCTCATAGCAAGCCTCTCCTTAATGCCCATAGAACTGTGAATAGAATCACATGTCCATTCGTTGGTCATCAGCAAGAACTCAGTTATTACTGGGATGATTCTTGAACTGATGATGGAATTACTTCCTTAGACGGCAGTGAACTATACCTAGATATGGGGAGAGGAGAGAATAAAAACTGATAGAAACAGGGTTTCCTGAAAGGGAGAGAAAAGACTATGTGAAGTAGAAAGTATGCATTGTTTAATAGTCTGTGGCAGTTTGATGTGGGAAAGGGGAAGAGGGTAATAGTCACAGTAGATTTCAGGTTTACTGAACTTCAGGACTAGATGGGTTCACCAGGATGAGGAAAGCATGAAAATAAGTGTTGGGCAGAAGATCAGTCTGAGTATGCATGGGGTACATCTGTATAAAGATGTCCAACAGGCAGTGAAATAAACAGGTAAGCAAATGGATTTGAAGGTAAGAAAGGTGTTTGCATTAAAGCTGTATTTTGTGAATTTATCAGCATGGGAAATTGATATAGCACAGAGGTGAGGTCATTTTCCCCAGTGATGTGTGCAGAGTGAGGCAGAGACAAGAATTCATCTGTAGAATAGGCCAAAATAGAAGGCTTGGAGATCACTAAATGCATTTGCATATCAAAGTGGAGTTTCTTGAATTCAGATAGCTGCAGCAGTGAAAATTTCTACTTCAGTAAGTGATTTCTAAGCTTGCCTTGACAGCTCATTATTTTTAAAGCAATATTTCCCCCCAGTGAAATTCACTCACACCAAAGAGTATGGAAGAACTTTGGAGGTGGCAATGGGATCTGACTTAAAATAATCAATACTTCACAGATTATAAAAGTGTTTGGAACCGTTTTGTGACACGGATAGCCATCTACAGTTAATAGGCCAGGTGGCTTCTACTGGAATAAAGACATGTTTGGTGAACTTAGGGCTGGTGAGTTTGCAGTTACATTTAACAAATTAAACCTGACAATCTTAGAGGAATAGCCAGAGCTCAAAGGATAATAAAGTCAAATCCAACAGAAAATGTAGGGATCTCATTCTATTAAATGGAAAGTGAATGCTCAAGCAGCTGGAGAGATGTGGATGAGCTGGGTTTCTAGAAGCACCAAGGA
>NDGN011548593.1:9876-20979 GCA_002564285.1 Tympanoctomys barrerae | reverse complement strand
GAGAGAGAGAGAGAGAGAGAGAGAGAGAGAGAGAGAGAGAGATGATTGAAGGAAGGAAGGAAGGAAGGAAGGAGAGAGCAATGCAGGTGTTTTTAAAAAGCTGCACAGATATGTCTCATTATTCACTGGCATAAGGATTACTAAAAAATAAACACTTTTGACTCAGGTAAACTTTATATAGTTTGAATTTATTTATTTTTTTTTGAATTTATTTTTTTTTAAATGTGAAATGAGATACTAAAGCATTTGTGTAGCAATCTGCAGCTCAAATTACAATTTGCATTAGAGACACAAATCACTGAGATAGTTATCATCTGAAATCATAAGGAACTCCAAATTTAACAGCTTAGGAGGGCAAGTTGTATTTTCAAAGGAAATAAAAGAATTAGCCAAATAAAATTATTCTATGAAAGCCAACCAAAGACATTTCATCTAGTAGTTTCAGTTCAAAGGTTAGCCAGCTGTTGAAAAATCAAGATGGAGACATTTCATTGAGCCACTTGAATGTCACTGGAATTTTTAACAGTAGCTGTGCGTGGAAAAATAGCTGTGCTGGAGGTGCTGTTTGGAAGAACCTGAGGAATGAGTTGTGGGTAAAAGAGATTTACTATAGACAGTTCCATTTTTTATTTCTCCAATTGACTAACTCATAAAATAACATGGAGTGCTTATAATATGTCAAAGCTCCAAACTGAAAATGTATTGGTCAATGAAATGTCATAAACCATCTTCGTTAGTTTTTTATAAAAATTTCTCTTTGTTGACTCACTTGTGATGCTAACAAGGTGGTGGAACTCATTTTCAAAATTCGGGAACTAGTTCTTACAATCAGTGGTTTTTCCTTACTGCTCTTCTTCAATGTGGCCTGAGGAGGTGGTGATATCCAGCACTACTACATTGTTATGGAAATTCGTTGGAGGTATTACCTTTTTATTCCTTTCTTTCTTTCTTCCTGACAATACCTAGGTCTTTTCTGATTTCTGTCCAACTGAATTAGAGTTATGTCACAAAATTCAGTCCAAGATTCTTACTGATGTTTTGTAAATACTTTTCCTCAGGGGTCCATTTGTTTATGGTTACAATTATGCTAGTGGAAAGATAGCACAATAATGATATCAGAAAGAAAACACCGAAATATCAATCAGAAGGCCTTTCAGATCAGAGATCTCCACCAAATGAGTAGATTTCCTCTCTGTGGTCTCAGTACAACTTGAGGGTATAAAATGGTAGATCATTTAGTTGTGAAAATTTTCATTTCTTTGATTACTAGTGATGCTGGACATTTAAAAAATGTTTACTATCTATTCAACTTTCTGTGAATGACTACTGTGACCTTTTTGAAGAAGAAATTCTTGACAAAGAAGAATTTTCTAGTGTTGACCCTTGCCTTTGGAGTAGACTTCATTGTTGACAAAGGCTAGAGTGAATGAAGCACTCACTTGATATATTTGTCAAATCTACTGAAAAGGAGGCCGGGGATATGGCTCGGTGGAATAAGCACTTCCCTGGTAAGTGCAAGGGCCTGAGTTCAATCCCCAAATCTACTGAAAAATTTTTGGTCATCATATCTTTAAACATTATTTCTCTGAATTTTTATTTGTACTGGACTTTACATCTCTGTAAAAATCAGCTTCTGTTTTTTTTTTTAAATTTATGTATTTGGTACAGGGTCGCACTACATAGCTCGGGCTCACAGTACTCCTGTTTTCAGCCTCTCCAGAGCTGGGATTACAGGCCTGTGACACGATGCCAAGTTTCAGTGCCAGGTTAATTGTGCCCTGGGGGCAGGGGCCACATGAAATGTGGTATTTTTTTAGAACGCTGGTCCCTTCACTTGACTAAGCAGGCACTTAGTCCACTTAGCTATCTTACCTGCCTGCAAATCAGCTTCCTTCATCTTTTCATTATTTTTGTGCTATTCTTGGCTGCAAAACCTATAGATGTATTTTGCTGATTTACTAATCTCTATAGCTTTATTGAATTTATAATTTATTCCATGTAGTGAGATTTTGATAATTTAATAATTGAAGTATTTTAGCTTGAAAACTTTTTATTTTTAATTGGGCTTATATTATTTGGAGTTCTATATGCTTTGCTTAGCTCAATGTCATATTTTCCCCATATTTGGGAAGTTTTCTGCTATGACTTCTGCTCATATTCTTTTCATATCATTTTATTAACTCCTTCTTTCTCATTGATGCCTATTGGTCTCACGTAGTTCATCTTTGCATCATCTTGAAGATGTTGAATTGCTTTTTCCCACATTCTAGTTGTTTTTAAGAGATTTTTTTTCTTACATTTTTGCTAGCTGCAATGGTGTCTTCAAGATCTGAAACTATCTTCACTTTCATTCAAACGATTTTGCAAGTTTGTGATTAAGGTTTTAATTTCCTGCATATGTCTTTGAATCTAGTCCCTGGTCTCTATTTCTTTTCTAAATTGTTCGTTCAAGAATTCCATCATTTTTCTATTCTCCTTTATTTTTTTAAATCAATGTCTTCTTTAGAAGCACTTAGTAATTCTTTCACTATAGTTATCATTTCTTTTTTTTTAATACAGAGATTATTTCTGATCTGATTTCCTCTATACCCTTCTGCAGTTGTTTCCTTACTTTGGATGCTATTATTTCAGAGATTTCAACTGTGTGATTCCCCATTTCTTCTGTGCTAGTGTCTCCTGCATTTTTTCTGGGTGGGCTTGGAGCCTAAGACTGCATTTGCTCCTTCTCTTTGTCATTTGTATAGCACTATCCTCTGACCTTTGTTATAGAGCTTTGGTGCAGTTATTACCTTAGCACATACCAAACTTCTTACCCAAGAGAGATTATGTGGTTAAGGCAGTTACAGTTTTGTATTTACAGAATTACAATTAAGAACACTACTAATGGGTAGTGATATTTAACAGTTGACAAACTTTTGTAACTAATGGGTTTGTATTTTAGACCGTAAGAGCAACCATTATGTCTGTGTAGCTAAGCAGATATCAAATTAGGAATTTGTGTTTAAGTTAGTTCACCTAAGTTCTGTCTGATCGCCTCCCCTTGATGTACCTGGGGTCTTCCTGGAAGACTAGTTCTCCTGATTATCTGTTGTACCCTTTCTAGATCCAGAGAGAAAGAAAGAGAATGATTTCATAGATTTGGGTCTAACAAAGTGTCTCAGCTTACCGGGTCTGGATCTAGTAAGTTCAAACTCCTCCAGACGTTCCTGGCTTGGGTCTGGCTAGTGTGCTCAGCTTCTTCTCCCTGCTGCAGCATGTCAGGCCTGGGCTCTGCCTGGAAAGGGATCCAGTTAGGGCTCAAGGAAGGTCTCACACATGCTGGGCCTGTGATGCAGCTGGAGGAAAATGAAGATGTCTGTTGAGCACTTGGAAGTCCTCAACTACATGCTGAGCCTGGACGGGGGCTGGGGCGGTCTGGCGGGCACGGGGAAGACCCGCCAGACTCATACACAGTGAAATTATTTTTATTTTTGGTGTCTATTTTTTAAATATGCACATACCATTGTAATTATATTTTTTCTTAATTTTCATGAATATTTTTTCAAACGTACTTTTTAGGATACACGTTGATATTTTTTCCATTGTTTACATTTAATCAGAACTGAATTTATAATGGTTGTTCAATTTGATAGATACCATTACACATAAAGTTTTCCTCTAGTCCTTCAACATATTTGTGAGCTCATTTGTGGCAATTTTCTTTCTCTCTCCCCATTAATGTCCTCCTTTCTGGTCTGGGTTTTTGCTGCTCTCCATGTGCACCAGGTTTCTTGGCCCCTTTTTGTCACTGTGCAAAACCACCCAACGTCTACAAGTTAAAGGAGCAAAGGTTTATTTGGACTCAGTGATTTTCAAGTTGCCGTCTCTGGTCAGTCGGCTTTACGGCAAAAATGGCAAGGTGGAAGCATCTGGTAGAGGAAAAATATTCACGTAAGGGCAGCCTGGAACAGACAAGGGCAGAGAAGGCCAGAGGTGTTCCACGCAGGTACTCCCACCACCCCTGTGTTCCTACCAGAGCCCACGTCCTGGCAGGAACTCGTCAATAGATTATTCCACTGGGGGAAAAAAAAAGATTATTCCACTGATCCAATCATCTTCCAAAAGCCCCACACCTGAACACACAAAACTCTGGGGTGACAGTCGAGATCGAAACGCTAGTACCCAGGAAGCTTGAGGGCAGAATCAAAGGCTTCTTACAGGTACCGTCCTGCATGATATCTTTATTTCCTCTTCCTCAGAAGAGTTCAAGGCTTGCTTTTTCATTTCTCTTTCATTTTCTTTGGCTTTCTTTTCCAGATTCACTGGTTTTATCTCTGTTATATCCTTCATATTGTAAATCTGCCTCTTCTCTTTCTATGCACATAGAGTGAAGCTTACAAGATCTTGGCTATTGCCTCCAAGTAAAGTACGCTGTAAAATACACTTCTATCCTATTCGAGAAACATTATCTTAAATAAAGATCAGAATGAACAAACACAAAATTTTGTCCTTCAGGCGTTTTCTTTCTAAATGGACCTTGACCTAACACTCAGCCCTCATAGGGTTTTTCTCTCCTGAGGTATGTATTTTGATTGATCTATTTCACAGACTTCATTGCAAAGAGGTTTTTCAGTAAGGACTCATGGGTTCTGTCTGCCGGAGTTATTTCTACTTGAGACTATCTGTGTGCTGATTTACTACCCACGTGACAATTCAGCTAAGTGTAATACACATGAATCAAATTGCCTTCTCTTTAACACAAGGAGGTATTGTCCAGAGTTCCTTTTCTTTATCGAACTTGCCATGCATGGTATGAACCATCTGATTTTTATCCTCCTGTAGATACCTTTTCTTTCTACCTAGATTTCTAAATAATCTGCTTTACTCTTGATTAGAAATTAAAAACCAGGACATGTCTTTGTATTTCATGAATTCCATGTTTTTTGTAATAGACAATATCAGTCTGCTATTCTCTTAACTATAATTTCTGCAAAATGTATCTAGCCTACGATTGTTTTTGTTATAGTATCTCTATTTCTCTTCACAAACACATGTATATATATATATATATATATATTTCTATAATATAAAATGTCCATATATATGTATATGAATTAAATATATCTGAAAACCTACCCAAAAAACCTGTGCAAATATTTTAGTATTTGTATTTTTCTCTTGAGGTCATTGTCATTACCTCATCCTTTCACTTGTGCCTAAAATTATATTTTTAACTACATGTGTTTTAGGCTTGGTCATCTCCAATTAATTAGTTTTGTGACTGCATTTTCTTAGTCTAATATTATATTGAAATGATTTGGTCTATAATATCTTCACTTTGTATAATTTCCATTTCTATTAGACTCTTATCATGAAATATATAAACTCATTTTTCCATTACATTTGCAAAACTTTTGGTTTCTCATGGCTATCTACTTCCTAATACAGTTCTATGTCAGGTTTCTCCTATTTCTTTCTTGTTAATAGGAAAATGGGATAACTGCTTTATAAGCTTTCAGATATATCTGAATTCTCTGTCATACGTCAGCACTTGTTGAAGGTGAAGCTTGTTGGGGATTTTCTCCCTTGTTTCACGAGCTCATCATCTAGTACACATGATTAACACAAGTGCATCCCTTACTTCACTAAATGATAATTGCTAGGAATTTTTTCTTAGCTTTGTTAACACAATTTGAATTAAAGCAAGAGGTTTTATTCTATCCTGGCTTTTCTTTGTGTGATGAATTACTACTTTTTCAATTAAAATAATTTCATGGCTATTAGGAGAGGTTCAGTGATCTAGCTCACATCAAATGTCAGCATGGAAAACATATTTTCTTTGTGTTTGTTATTTTGTGCTATCATGTCTCTGCTAACTCATTTAGACCTAATTTACTTCTATTATTTCATCATAGGAAATAATAGCTTCCCTTCTTCCAAGGAAGTTTTGAATTTGAGCACTTTATTTCTTGAATTATTGGTGTTTTTATCCATCAATTTCATATCCCATCCGTCTCAGTTACATTTTTCTTATCGGTGGGACAAAATAGCCAAAACCCAGAATTAAAGAAGGAAAGCTTTATTTGGGTCGTACTTTGTGGAATTTTTAGTCCATAATCTGCTGGCTCCAAGACAGAGTGACTTATGAGAGTGAAGCAATTCGTGGTGGTGGAAAACAGCAAGAGAACAAGAGCAAAAGGGAGGGGCAGCGGCTGCAGCAGAGAAGACACTTCTCTCCCTTCCTTTCACTGCGTCTAAGCTATCCACACCCGGGATGGGTTTAGCACACCCAGCACGCAATCATGAATTAACCACAAACTCCAGAAGTTGCCCCATGACTGCATGAGGCTTTGGGACCACAACTAGACACCAACCCTAACACCATCATACACTTTTGTCCTTCATATCATAATAGATGTGTGCTCAGATTATATGTTTGTAAAGAAAACATTCATTATTTTTCTTAACACGTTTTATTTTCTTTAGAGCAACAGAATTATTTTCAAAGCAATTAAGTTCTGCTATTTACACTATTTACTTTTAATTGCATTATAGGACAATTAGAGAAATTTACTAATTTATTTCACCTCTTTAATTTTGAGGTTCAAATTATAGCATAATATGTGAGGCACTTTCCTCTCATTGGGGGACAAATATCTGACACTCAAAATGAAGGAACAAAAGGCTTATTTAGCTCACAGTTACTGGAGATTTCATAGTTTAAAACAGCCTGAATTACATAGCAAGACCTCGGAGCCTTAATCGCAGGTGACCTCAGTCACAGACACTGCTGCCCCACACTACAGGGTCTGGAGGAGAGGCTGGGGCGCTGCTGTGTCCAGGACGACACTTTCCACACTTCCAAGAGAGGCTGCTAGCTGTGGGAGATGGGCAGTCCTTTTACCGCAGCCTGTCAGTTTAAGGGTTGGAGCCTCTCTGGCCCCGCCACTCAAGCGCCAGCCTGGTCCCCTGGCCCCGCCCCTCGAGCTCCGCCCTGGTTACCTGGTCCCGCCCCTCAAGCCACTTCCTGCTCCTCCCACTGCATTTGCTTCAGGACTTACATGAGGCTTTGAGGGGACAGCTAGACACAAACCATAGCACGTTTTAAAATGTCCTACATCAAAAACAAAGTCTAGGCCCTGCCAGATTTTAGTGGACTAAAGCACCTGCATAGGCAAGCTCAGGCCAGCTCAGGGACCGCAGTTCAATATCCAGCACTACATGCCCAGGCAGGCTGAGCTGGCCAGAGCTCGGATGTAGTTGCTCATGCATGTAATCCGAGCGGTGGGGCGGCTTAAAGCAGGAGGATCACCATTAGTCCCTGCTGCATAGTGAGACCCTACAACAACCAAATACATTTTTTTTAAAAAAGGAACTATATATTTGCATGTGCATATAAATATTTATTGTGGATATATTTATCTGTGTACATATGTGAATTTTAGACAAACTGCAGCTATTATTTATAAACTTTCCAAAAATAGAGAAAATGCTTAGATGGTTTGTGGATGAATTGTACTTAATATGAAGGGAAGAAATAATGTTAATATTACCCAAAGTTTGACCTTAGAGAAAAAAGATAGAAAATAATTCTCAAAATATTTTGAGGATGAGCGTAATCTCCATCCCAAATAGCAGTCTAACAAACCAGATTTACATAGACACACCTACACACACATATATGTATATATATTTAAGATATCTCATGACAAACCAAATTTATTTTAGGAATGCACGATTAGTTTAACATCTTAGAAATCAATTTAATTCACCACATTGGGAGAAGCAATAATCCTATCATCATGAATATGTGCATACAAAGCATTTGAAAAATCTCAATGTTAATTAAAAACAAAACTACTTTGCGAACAGAGAGAATTTGAAAGTCTTATAAATGTTTTATAGATATGATATCAGTGTCTTATTGGGTGGTAGAATGTTAAAATATTTTCCTCTGATATCAGGAGTAAAACAAAAACTTCTCTTTCACTTTTTAAACATGTTGTGAAATTTCAAACACAGTTTCTCAACTCTATATTATTTGGAGATAAAAATTTTTTTGTTCCAGGAGCTGCTGAGTGCAGACACGTTGGCTTCTGTCTTCCATATGCCACTGTTACCCTCTCAATAATGACAACTCAAATAATTCTATAACATTGCGCTGACCCCCTAAGAGTAGAACGCAATTCAACACCATTGTTTCACCCATGGAGAAGTAAAAGGTTTTATCCAACAAGATGTAAAATGACACATGCATGGGGAAAATACTGTAAGAATAATTATCTGATGGCATATTGTCATTGGTGACACATCTCAGCATATCTAAATAAATTGGTAGCACAAACATAAGAGTTAACAAAAATTGCTTCCACAGTGGCAATATTTTCAATATATAAAAATATATTTACCCCATCACGATGCAGAATGATAGAATAAAATTTAAGATCTTGCTGTTTTATGTGTAAAGTTTAAAAATGAGAGTAAATTTAGTAAATGCATTCATAGTCTAGAAAGTGATAAAATATTACAGTGTTATCTTGTAAGACCCAAATGAGAAGATGTAGTTTATACCTGGTTGAAAAAAGGCTAAATAAGCGAATAAGTAATAACTTTGAAAGACGGTAATTTTTTTGTAAAACACCTAGCAGGAGGAATGTCATATGCAATTATTAATACATTATCAAGCTATAAGAATGAAGAAAAGGTTATGTTACAGGATAGAGGAACTTGCCCATAGAACCAAGTAGACAGCCCAGAAGTAGACCCACCAGGGTGAACTTTGCCAAAGTTATATCACACAGCAATGAAGAAACAAATCTTTTCAAGGAATGGGATAAAATTGAAGGATATTCATTTAGGAAAATTAATCTTGACTCCTGTTTTACATCATGTACAAAACTCAATTACTGTAATATTGTAGATCTAGTTCTAAAAGCAAAATCAAATAATTTTAGTAGAAAATAGAGCAGAATAATATTTAATGATTTTCCATAGGGATAAATTACCTATACAAGGCAAAAATCATTGATCTTTTCTGGTGAAAACATTCAAAATCATTTCCTCTAGCATTTTTGAGATATATGGTATGGATAGTACTACAAAAAGGGACACAAGTACACACAGAAATGTGTAACCTGACAGAAACAACACAATGTAATCAGGCATGAAACATCACATGAAACTCCAGGCATATAGAATTATAACGTACCAATTAAAATTAATGAATATATAAATTAAAATATCAATAATGAACTTAAATGAAATGATTATGTTGGTCCCTCTTAAAATCAAAGATACATATTTGTAAAAGTTAAGAGAATAAAAAGTCACTCTGCAGAACAAGGGACCTGCAATGTATGTAAGTGAAAGAAGGGCTCTACACAGATCTGTAAAGAACTCTAAAACTCAATGAGAAAAAATATAGACAGAGAATAGAAATGGACAAAATAAATAAATATACTCTTGATAAAATAAGCATATAAAATGACGTTCAGTTTCTTTAGCTGTTAAAACCAAACAAAATAATATTGCACAACTGTTTAAATATGCATTTAGAATTGGGAATCAAACCATACAGCCTCGGATACACTAAAGATTGTGGGAATCACAACTGGAACATCAACTTAATAATACATCTCAGTGTCTAATACAGTTGTATGTACAACAGGGATATAACCAAGTGGTTTGTGTAAAGATAAATATCCTATGAAAAGTGTACATACAGATGCAGTTAAAGGCAATAAAAATGTCCTTAGCAATGTAAGCAATAATGTCCAATGATTATGAAATAAATCATATATCCAGCAACAGCAAAATAAATTTATAATTAGTTGACTGTGATTTGATCTCTGCAATAAGAGTATCAGCCATAAAATGAATAAACTAAGTTTTATACATCACATATAACTGACATCATACAAAGATTAATAAAGGAAGCTGGATTTCAGTAATCTATCTGATATAACTCTATGAAGAAAAAATGAAAAAGCAATACAAATAAGTTTATTATATTTTAATTCATCATAATAATTCTGTTCAAGGAGGAATTAGGAAAAAAAATTGTATCGCTCCATGAATGAACTTTTGGGGTGCTGAAGATGAGGGTAAGCAAGTTAGCACTACCTTCCTTCTGGAAAACTAATTTAAATTTATAATTTTAAAAGTGATCTGTGCATTTTAAATATGTACTTTTTAGTCTTAGGGCTTTAAAGAATGCCACTTGTTAACCATCAAATTAAAATCTAATAACAGTATTTTCCAAATATTCCTAATTATTATTTAAATTCCTTCCTAATTTACTTTTAAATTTCCCTTTCCTTCATTTTCCCCTATTGCAGTGGAATCTACCTGGATTTATTCAAGTAGCTCATGGTGGTACTACATTTGATGTCATCTTCCTGCCTATGCATTAGTATTTTAACCAATAGCATTTACTGATTTTTTTGTACTTATGCTTTGTGTTTTCTTGTCTTATATTCATTTTTTTAGGTTAACCTATTGCTTTTTATTTGTTATGGTCACTTTTTTCGGAGGGGGGTTATACATTCTAATGACTTTGAAATCTTCACCTTAGTTTAAATTCTTTTTAATTTTTGATTGTATGTATTTGGTACAGGGTCTCTCACTATGCAGCTTAGACTGGTGGTGATCCTACTGTTTTCAGCCTCTCCTACACTGGGATTACAGGTTTGAGCCACCACACTCAGACTTGGTTGCAGGCTCACTGAGCCCTAGGGGTGGGGCCAGCAAACCCTGGTTCCTGCACTTGCCAAAGCAGATGCTTACTCTACTGAACTATCTTGCTAGCACTTAAATTCTATAAGGAAACATACACTGTATTTTGTTTCCCTAGAGAAGCTCAATCAGTAGAAAATATTTGTATAATAATGTGGAACAGGGCTGGCAAGACAGCTGAGCCAACGAAGTGCCTGCTTAGGCAAGCATGGGGCCTGGATTTGATCCTAGGCACCACATGCTGCGTGGGCCCCTCCTCTGGTTGCACGTAGCTGGCCATCGAGGCCAGGTGGACTGGTGCACACCTGTAATCCCATTGCTGGGGAGACTGAAAAATGGAGGATCACTACCGGTCCGAGCTGTGTGGTGGAACCTTGACCAAATACACTA